>BHDV01006478.1:65360-77438 GCA_005406045.1 Adoxophyes honmai | reverse complement strand
AATTAAACAGAACGTCATTTAA
The DNA here is from genome assembly GCA_005406045.1 of Adoxophyes honmai. Taxonomy (NCBI): domain Eukaryota; kingdom Metazoa; phylum Arthropoda; class Insecta; order Lepidoptera; family Tortricidae; genus Adoxophyes; species Adoxophyes honmai. Next base: position 77,416 of record BHDV01006478.1, on the reverse strand, counting down.
TTTTATAATATTATTATATTTTATAGTATTAAGTATAAATCCAGTTGTCCTAAAACTACCGGCTTCGCTCCGTTTGGATGTGGGTCTGGCCCACGTTCCGGAGCTATCATGAATGGGGGGCATTTCATATCCATCAATGTCAGTGTCAAACGTCATTGTGTACCACAGATAAAAGTAGCTGTTTTTTTTTTAATTAAAAAATGTCTTATCAGCCGTAATGGTACTGCATCGGGGGCGGGTAAAATGTTTTTATTTTTATAAAATACATCGCGCATCGGAAAAATCTAATACTTTGTCCCGTGATTAAGGAAGGTTATTCCTATCATTAGAAAAATAATCAAGCATATCTAAAAAAATCATCCATTCCCTATTGTCTAGTCAGTTACATAAATTAATGTGTAATTTCTTTTCAGCCATCAACTTCTAAAAATGTTGCAATTTTACATGAAATCGGCAACATTCAAAGTGATGTGGCACAAAAAAATTACTTGTCTCCAGCTTATGAAATGGTAAAAAAACAACAAATTTGCTTTAACGCGGTTTTTGTATTCCTTATTGTTATAATCATGCAGTATGGGACGTATCGCAAAAGCAGTAATTAAAGTTTCTACATCGTCTAGTGACCAGGATTTATTTTGTTTTTGTTTAGAGGCTATGGTTTTTGTTGTAAGTTCTCAACTTATCAATATAATTCGATAAGTTGTAAGTCGCCTTCGTAAACACTCGAATGCGTTTAGACTTGTAATTTTCCAATTTACGTAAGTTGTAAGAACTTACAGTAAACCACTTACGACGACTGTTTACATTTGAAAATTTATCGTAAGTTGCTTACGCAAGTGACTTACGTGAGTAAAACTTACAGAAGTAAAGGCGGCCTTAGAATTAAGAGAATTCTCAAATATAAATATCAAAAATACAATCTGAATTTGGCACCATTCGTATAATTGAACTTTGTAGTTTACTTATATAGCCTTTGTTGGTGCTACATTATTACTGATATGCTAGTTGCCTCTAGTTGTGGTCTATGTCATTATCTCTCATGAAAAAAAAAACTGCGGACACAATTATTCTAAACTAATATTTCAACACTTTGCAGCAAAATGCCAGCCAGAATGAAACTGGCATATTGAAAGAAAATCAGTTCGAAACAACTCCTGTTTTGGCCGGTCCTGATACCTTTGCTGCTGGTACTTCAGGAATTGCAAATCTACCGGCACGTGTACTAAACCACGACCTACTTTGTAGCATCCTCTAACTGGAACCGCTAACCGCCAGTTTGCAACGCTCATTACTGAAAAACAATCGAATGCTTGCAGTCCAGTACTATGTAGTACCTACTTATTTTCAAATTATTTAAAACGAGCTGTTACCCGCGACTTCGTCTGCGCAGAATAAGTATTTCGAATTGCGTGGCGTAGAATATATGGCATTAAAATTACCACACAAATAATTTTTGAATCGCATTTGACAAATATAACAGCTTTTTTAACAAATCGCTAGCACCTTGAAAATTCGCAAAACAACCACAACTGTCAACGACGTCTGCCCGCGTTCGGGTCGCGCACTCAGCGACGCGTGACGTTTACCCCGCGCATGCGCGTCACTTCAACGGTTTTGACAGCGGACGCCAAAACTCGCAAATGGTATATTTTACCCGACTTACTTGAGAATTATCGTCGTATATTGGATAATTCACAGAATATCATTACAATTTGTAGCCTATGTGTTATTCTGATGTATAAGCTACATTATTGTAAAGTGTCATTAAAATCCATTCAGTAGTTTTTGCGTGAAGGAGTAACAAACATCCATCCATACATCCATCCATACATCCATCCATACATACATCCATCCATCCATACTCACAAACTTTCACGTTTATAATATTAGTAAGATTACCTCCAAATTTGTGATTGCCTACACATAAAGATAATGTATTCATTTATAATCATTTTTTATTTCGGGACCAAGCACAAAAAATAAAAAAAAACTTGAAGATAAATGTTATTTCTTAAGGAGGAAGGTAAAAAAATTGAATGAAAAATTGCGGCGGCAAAAGAAAAAAATTGCACAGTTCCAGAACATTATACAAGACCTACAGGAAAGGAACCTTGTCAACAAAGAGAACTCTATGTTCTTAGAAATATGCGCAGGTCCTAAAGACTTTTTGAAGAGGCAAATTTTGAAAGGTGAAAAATTGCCATTGGACAAACAATATTCGGAGAAGACCAGAAAATTTGCCCTTACGCTCCACTTCTTTTCGCCCAAGGCGTACAATTTTGTGCGTCAAACATATAATACATGCTTGCCTCACCCAAGAACTTTAACTAAGTGGTATCAAAAAATAAATGCGGAGCGCGGCATTTGTGAGGAAGCGTTTGAGGCTCTCCGAAACAAAGTTCGAGCTAGCGACACACCAATCGCTAATCTTTGATGAGATACCTATCTAGGATACCTATCTAGGACAATAATTTTCTCGTAATTGGTTGGGAAATTATTGTCCTAGAAATAATTAAAAAGTAAAATTTACCGAACGCATTCCTTGTACTGACGGTTTCTGACCAGGAAATAAGTGCAGCGAACATATGCACACAGAACAGGGCTTGTTAAAATATTACCACCACACCAGACACATACTCGTATACCCGATTACCCTTGACGTGGAATAAATAAACCGGCCAACTGCGAGCCGGACTCGCGCACGAAGGGTTCCGTACCAAAAACTGCAAAAAATCAGAATTTTTGTATGGGACATAAACATTAATTTTATTATTTATTTTTAAAGTAAATATTTAATCAAATATTCTGTGAGCATTTCAAGTATTTAGCTGTTACAATTATTTAAATAGACCCAAAACTGCAAAAAAAAACACGTTTTTTCTATGGGAGCCCCCCTTAATAATTATTATTATTTTGATTTTAGTATTTGTTGTTATAGCGGCAACAGAAATACATCATCTGTGAAAATTTCAACTCTCTAGCTCTCACGGTTCGTGAGATACAGCCTGGTGACAGACGGACAGACGGACGGACGGACGGACGGACGGACAGACAGACAGACAGACAGACAGCGAAGTCTCAGTAATAGGGTCCCGTTTTTACCCTTTGAGTACGGAACCCTAAAAAGACAGATTGCCTGTTCAGTGAGCAGTAACATAGAATGGCCGAGCAGAGCGGTGTCTGCTGATAAGACTGCAATGCAACGCTGCCTACTGCCAATAAAACAATGCCGAAATAAAACATACTAAACGGAATTATGTCCGTGGTAGCCCAGAGGTTCGACTTGTGGCCTCTCAAGCAGAGGGTCGTGGATTCGAACCCCGGGCTCGCACCTCTGAATTTTTCGTAATTTATGTGCGATATCGAATTTGATATTTACCACGAGCTATTAGGACCTAATAGCCTAACCTAACCCGTGGTCCGCGGAAGCCAAAATATGGTCCGCGAATCACTTAAAATTTTGCGCCGTCGGTCGCCGTACAATGAGTGAATTTTATTATAGCTTTATTGTGGTCCCTGCCAACAAAACTATTATTAAAGTGGGCCCTGACCAAGAAAAGGTTGGGAACCCCTGTATTAGGTGAAGGAAAACATCGTAAGGAAACCTGCACACAGCGACGAAGCAATTAAATGTTGTGTGTGAAGTTCCCAATCCGCACTGAGCCTGCGTGGGAACTATAGCCCAAGCCCTCTCATACTGAGAGGAGGCCTGTGCCCTGCAGTGGGACGTATATAGGCTGGATGATGAAACGGAATTCGAATAACTATGTATTATTTTCCCACCTATCACATTCACTGGAATATGACATGTCGAACTCGGAATGTTAAGATGTTTGCTTACCGTACGGATATTAAACTGTAGTAAATAAGAATTAGTAATCAACCGATTAGAGCTGCGCCGTCCAGCGGACCACCCGATTTGTAGGTTGCGAAAATGCACTGAGTCATTATCATTTATCATACAACATCTATAGGTTAAGGTATACTTTAGGCGACAGGCCAGCAACCTGTCACTATTGTACCTGCCACCTAAAAACCTAAATAATACTATGCTAGAAGTGGCCACGAAACGTGAAATAGTCATTGTTTTGTCTATGTAGTGTTTTGTATGCTCTGCCTACCCCGTTTGGGAATACAGGCGTGATCGTATGTATGTTTGTATGTATTCATACATAAACATTACATCTGCATTCTCAAACGGGGTAGGTAGAACTCACGAAACGTTATCTAGCCAAAACCATGAACATTTCACATTTCGTAGCCACTTATAGGATAACATTTGGTTTAAAGATAGATGAAAGAGGTCTACAAGGTAGTAGCGGCAGGTTTAGGTATTACGTTGTCTAAAGTGGATGGGTTTGTAGATATTCATAAAATCAATGCCGAATAAACAAATCTTTACATGCCGATTTTAATTACTTTGTACTAGTATTCGTTAATAATGCCTCTATGCTAATTGAATTTGTTATTAGCAGATGTAGCAAATACCGACATTTAAATTGTAGGTTGCACGCATGTATAAACATGTGTTAAAAATACCTATCTAAACGAAATAATTTTATACACACATACAGAACATAAGAAACGGTACATAGTCAAAACCATGACAATTTCACGATTCACAGCCACTTCTAGCATTTTTTGAAATATTTTATACAAGTCCGTAAAATTAAAAATGTAGACACTGGGTGCGACTGCTGAATGCTGACGCGAGTGACTGGAGATCAATCCTCAAATTTGACGGGGTGCAATACCCCTGTGAGTCAACGACCGGCCTAGTGTAGTGTGGCTCCCGCGCCCCCGCTGCACACGGGACGTCTGCAGGGAACCCCAGTGGTTCAACGACCCTTTGTCGACCCTTCGATGCAGCCCCTAGCAAATTATAAACGCACCAACCAGACAAAGCAAAACTTAATGAAAGTAAGGTTTCCAAACTATATTTTGCTCCTAAGTCTATGCAATAAAATAACACGACTGCGTGTTGCATCGAATGCACTAAGGGCTTGTATATGATAGCCGAGTAGCCTAGTGGTTAGAGAACATGACTATGAAGCTTGTGGTTCCGAGATCTAATCCTGGTCAGGGCATAAATGCATGATGAAACGGACCTAAGTAATTTGTGTAAATAGAAATAGACGGGTATTAAAAGAAAAAAGAAACATTTATGTTGTTCTTGAACACGGTTAGTTCAACTGATGAAGTCTCTTTTAAGCATCATAGGTGAGCGTGGTCTTACCTACATTCACACCATACTTACCACACATTCTGAATCGAAACGTTATACAAATTTGTCATAATTAGCCTTTTGTACATTAATCAAGTAATTCAAAAAGAGTTCTATTGCGTTATTCTCAAATAAATTGTCTTGTTAGGGTGTCGTGTCACACACAATTAGTCAAGTCATAGCCAAAATAGTGGCAAGTTCATTTATAAAAATGTTTTGAGTATAGTCCGAATACACGGTCTTAAAACATTCTATTATTTTACATCCGTGACTGGCGCAGTGTGTTTTTCAACTTGTCAATTAAATAACATAACTGTACATAAGCAAACAGATAGACGTTATGAAAACATGGCTATAAATATGAGTGCAATGCAGTAACGTTCTCAATAGCTGGTAGTTTTTTTTTCATTTCACTATACCTATAATAAGACGCGGCTAATGTGTACCTACATAACATACTGTCCCACATTGTTGGCAGAGAAGAGAGCGAAAGTCACTCCGTTCAGCAGTTTAAGACATAAACTGTAACTTTGCTACCGATAGTAAACTACACACCTATACCTACACCATATTATGACGAATCTTAATTCGCAGACAGAGCCACAGGCATCATCAGCTAGGCAGTAAAAAGTAATATTCAGGGACAATAGAGTAGAGCAACACTGATAATTTTAAGTTTTCCAACACTAAGTACCTCTTAAGTAATAAATTAAATATCGTTTTCAGCTCGAAATGAGTATTGTTTTGAAGACCGGGTTTGTGAGTGTTACTCACAATATCAAATTCTATCTACAAACCGTATTTAAAGGACAGTTGCTGGTATTGGCTGGACATGTCCGAGATGTAGCGGACTAATGCGATTAATTGATGATATTAAAATGTATCATGTAGAATCGCTTTGCCATTGACAGATACCATTGCGAGCAGGGATTGTTGAGCAGCTTACCTATGTTTATAACTTGGTCGTGTCGTGTTCGTGTAATACTAATCCAATAGCTGACATCTAGTCCGTCACATCGGTCATTGATTACATGTCTAAATTGCGAACAGTGGCAAGTGGCTCAACAATCCCGGTTCATGACTGTACATTTGATGACAGAGCTTACATTATTTCTACTTTTGACCACCATGAGCGTTGCGATAGATTTTGTTACTCCCACCCAGCGAATATCTGTTACTGAAAAGACTAAGTGTCAAAAGACTGGTAGTATTTTATTGAACAACAAACATTTTATCATAACATTTTTTGTGACAGTGAGAAGATAAATGCATCGCAGTAAATTGAGATATTTTGCAAGCACTATGATAGACGCTATGTGGAGGCTACTATTCAGATTGTTTTTATTTATTAGCCTATTATTGTATCCCACTGCTGGGCAAAGGCCTCTCCTTTTGACCTCCACAACTCTCGGTCTTGCGTGATATCAGGCCACCATTCAGATACACTTTTAAAATTTGTTCAAATAGAAATGTCTTATTTTGTACATAGAGAGCACCCATTACGATTATTCCATTCAGAAATACGCGCTAAAGCTGCGCTGTCAAGTCAATGTCGATTGATCCGCCCAACGTTTGGTGCCATATCGTATTAAATTACTTAGTTCTTTTGTTTTGACACGATAGGCTTTATCAGTTCCTGTTACGTACTACCTATCTCCCTGACACTCGCCTTCGGTGCGAAGTGAAGAGAGAAAGCTATGGTGTCGCAACGGCATCGCCTCCGTGGAGGCAAAAGGTTTCGTGACGGCAGTTCGTGCTTCTTGCATAATAGGCCGCGTTCACCACGACTGCGGATTAACGTTGAATACAAAACATACCGAGAATATAGGTAGCCGATTGTATTATGCGGTAAATACCCGAGATGTGAAGATGAGAACTATCATATTTTGGAGGAAATAACAATAACTTTATATTGTAGCATTGGTAGCGAGTGCCTATTATTGTAAAGTGTGCCAGCAGAATGAAGAACGAGTCCAAGTCTACGGCCGGTTACGCAACGCGCTCAACTAGGCCGCTGATATTGTAACACGTGACTATTTGCTATCGGCCTGCCTGCGTAGGCTTCAGGTCCGCCGCGCTACTACTAATCATAATCACATCTAAACGCTCAGTACGCCACGCCGAACTAAGCTGAGAATAGGCAAACATCCCAACACTCAGTAAGGTTCGCTGATCAGATGTTTTCAAAACATGCTTTAACACATTCACGACCAAGCCTAAAATCGAAACATCTGCGCGGAACCGAGTTTTTTACAATGTAATTGTATATACATACATAGGACCCGGTAGCCGGGTCCATTCGAGCTAAGTCGAACGAATCAATGCGCCTAACCGAGAACCCGGGAGCCGGGTTCAGGGCTGCCCCAAAATGTATTAGGGCCAATCGTCAACAGACAAGCTAAGACTAGATTTTATTTGAGCCCATTTGTCCTCCAGGACCTTAAACAAAGACTAAAGGACTACCATACACATAAAAAAGGTAGGTTTAGACCCGAAATGGCTATCAGTAAAAGTAACTGATTGGCGTTCACGATCTATTGTATTCAGACACCTGCAGTAGCAAGGTGGCAACATAAAAGATAAAGATAAGCTTCCAACGTATTTTTTTATTTTATACATATAATAAATATAACAGAATAATAATAAAAATAATAGAAACACCAAAAACCCAACGACACCTTTAAGCATGCCTATAAAAAGTAGTAGCCTAACCAAAGTGACTTTTTAAGTTGGGATATTTTTACTCAACTATGCGAAACACGATTTGACTACTTACTAATAAATATTGTCGCAAACTTAAATAGGTTGATCATGATTTTAATCATTATTTTTATTTCATTATTATGTTAGCGGCAGCCCTGGCCCATCGACAAAGGCAGAACCCGGGAGCCGGCTCCTCGGTTCTGGCATAAGTAATCTATAGCTAGTATAGCATGGACTCGGCTACCGGGTTCTCGGTATCTGAGTAATGTTTTGAAGAACCCGGGAGCCGGGTCTTTGGTTCTGAATGTGTTAAACTTAACCGTCCAGGACGCAATTATTCAGCAAAATATCGATCCAGTAATATAGCACAAGCTAATTCTGTATTCTTGCATGATTAATATATTCGGCTTCGCGTTGTGACATGACAACGTAACGACACACTTATACATATAAATATAATGCACATTTTCCATTATAGTGTGGTCAATGGGTAGTTTTGCCTGGAACGTTTTCCGGGAGTTTTGAAAATTGGTAATATTATAGATTTTAATGTGCTCTTTCTGAATTTCAACTTTGCCACCTCGTATCTTTGCCGCTAACGCCGCCATATTGGAAAAATGGCGCGTAAAATCAGTTTTTTGACAATATCTCCTGTCTGACTTATTTTACAACGAAACAGTGTACTACAAAATAAAACTAGAGGCAATTTCCTACAATTTATGTCTTAGTGTTTATTTCATAAAGTCAATAGTTTTGGAGTACGAGCGCCACAAAGTGTACTCCAACACTTCTCAACGTAAAACTCAGCTTGTCTTTTGTCATTCAATAGAGGTTTTGACAGCCGTATCTTATGGAGTTATAAATATCTAAGGGCTAATTCATTAACAATATGTAAGAAATTATCGCTTTACCGACTTCAGTGCTCGTATAATGAACGAAATAGGTACTTCTATTTTGCTCGCAAAAAAGCGTGAGACGTATGAAATTTTGCGGCGCTTGCGTCTTTTTTGAGCAAAAGTAAAGACCATTTTACCAAAAACGCGTAAGATGTCTGAAATCCTACGGTGCTTACTGTTTTTTCGAGTCGATAAAGTTTGTATAGGAAAACAATATTTTCGATATTTTTAATACTTTCTCACCGTATAAATTTTCTCTGAACTTCAACAAACATTTAAAAAAAAGAATTGGTCAAATTGGTCCAGGCGTTGTTGAGTTATGCGCTTACCAACACAATTTGCGAAGTGTACTTTGTGGTGCTCGTACGCCAAAAGTATTGACTTTATTAAATAAACACTTCGACATAAATTGTAGGCCTCTAGTTTTATTTTGTAAAATACTGTTTTATCGTAAAATGAGTCAGACAGGAGATATTGTCAAAAAACTGCTTTTACGCGCCATTTTTCCAATATGGCGGCGCTAGCGGCAAATATATGAGGTGGCAAAGTTGAAATTCAGAAAGAGCACATACATCAAAATCTATCAATTCACCAATTTTCAAAACTCCCGGAAAACTTTCCAGGCAACCCCTTTAATTCGTTTCTAAAGACTGGATCATTAATTCAAAAGGCAATACAAATACGAGTACATTACACGGAAGGATAAGTTATAATATAATAAAAATAAGTAGGCCCGACAAATTTAAAACATTTTTTACGTTATCATTTAAAGACATACTTCGCAGTTTCGTGCGCAGTTGGGATGGTTCCCCATACGTGATCGTCGTAACATACATATTCTGTCATTGCTTTTCAATACTCTCTTTAATCCTTTCACTCCTTTATACCTTTCCGAACGCTTCAGCTATTTAGCTTCTGGCAGCGGTCATCGCTTGCGGTCAAGTACCAATCTCCTTTTAGCTTCCTCTCCTACTTCGTCCAAAACCTATGCCAAATCTTTTACTGTGCATGGTGCCAGGCTGTGGAACCGATTACCGACTTCGGTCCGACAATCACCCTCTGTTTACGCGTTCAGGGAACGCCTGAAGAAGTTGTGGCGCACCTCAAGCCCATAATTGTATATGTATGTGTTAGTGTAGTTTGTGTGTTTGTCAATTAATTATTGTGTTTCTGTATTTATTTCTTACTTTAATGTTATAATTATTTATTTTTTGGATGTATGTATATATTGTACTGTACATCAACATTGTGTAATATAGCCTTTCTTTGTTGTCTGTCTCAATTATAAAGTGTCCTCTCTGATTCTCAAAGGTTGGCTGTAAGAGATCCCTTAAGGGATAAGTCCGCCTTTGTACCTCGCCTTTTATTTGTATTTGAGTTTTGTATTTTCGTGTTCTTTCCTTTTGTACAATAAAGTGTTTACTTACTTACTTACTTACTTACTTACTTACATACTTAAACAAAAATAAATTATATGTTACTTGCTTTCTGATATAATCGTATATTAGAATTCAATTAATTCAGAGTTGATGCAGACATCCGCTTGTCACAGGATCGGCGCTTAACCCGTCAATTTTCACTGAGGAAAATATGCGCCAAGAAAAGAGTATAGTGGGATAATCTAAGAAAACGGTACCTAGGTTTAAACTATTGTAAAAATGTGCCATACCCAAACTTTTAAACCTCTACTGCCATCCGAGACCACATGACAGCCTATTGACTCAAAAAATAGCTTTATTTTAATCTATCCAAGGGTCAATAATAATAATCTCTACACTGTAAGACTGTAACACGTACTTCCTAGCATCTAAAAGACAACGCTTCGTCGCAAGTTAGACGAGGCGTTGCAGTTCCGGCGCCGCGCGGTTATACGAAAGAAAAGACGACAACGAGGAATTCCTAAAACTGTATAGTTAAGTGAATCTTTGCCGCTGTTGTACATTTTTATCTACATCTACTATCATACTATGTATATCCCTCGATAATCTTGAATATTTAAATATAGGCAATTTAATTACGAAGGTAGACGGCAATACCGTAGAATAATCGTTCCTGGCTAAGGTTAAAATATTGGTATTCCGATATGGCCAGTTATTTGTCTTGTTATATTATTTGATTTAATTTTACAAAATTTTAACCCGCTCCCAACGCACTGACAGCGGAAGAAGCAGTAGCGTGACGGTAACAGTTGTAATATTTGAAATTATACGAAAGAGGGTTCACAAAGCACATACACACATACAATCGGGTGCCCTTCGTTTCGCATAACGTTTTTTGTCCTAAAAATGTTTGGCTGAGAATGTTTGGCATACTGTTGAACTGCATACTACTCGTTTGTCCTAATATTTTTTGCGCATACTCTTTGAAAGTCCTAAAGAATGTTTGTACTACTATTGATAATGCTAAATTCTAATTACCTATAGCTTCATATTCCTAACATCGATTGTCCTAACGTGTTCTAAATTAAGGCAGGTCAGATGTCAGTCAGGTTAGGTACGACGACGAGCAAAGCGAGGAGGAGTGTTAGGTAGAACCATGACGTCCATGACCCCACAGCACGCGAGCCGAGCGAGCGTAGCAAGCGTGCCGCGGCAACGGCCGGCGAAGCGCTACGAGCGAGCTAAAGGCCAGAACCACAGAGATTGATAGTGTCAAGTCAGATTTCGGTCAGGTTACGTACGACGACGAGCGAAGCGAGGAGTGTTAGGTAGAACCGTAACCCCACATCACGCGAGCCGAGCGAGCGTAGTTAACGTGCCGCGGCAGCCGGCGAAGCGCTACGAGCGAGCTAAACGCCAGAACCACAGAAATTGACAATGTAAGTTTAGGAAATAAAATACTACTACTAAGATTTCTCCAGGCGTTATTATGCGCATCGACCATTCGACAGATAAATCTTAGCCACATCAAACGGTAGGACAAATAATATTTAGGACAAACGATAGTAGGAGCAACAATTTATGTAAAACAAAATTATGCGGAACAATGTGTATGCCATACGTTATTAGGAAGGACAAAAGACGTTATGCGATACAACGTTAGGGCTAAAAAAATTATGCCATCCGATATAGACCCCATACAATCACGCCTGTGTCCTGTGTCCCAAAATGGGGTAGAGGGCACACGAAACGTGACATAGACAAAACGATACTTATGACTACCTAGGGTGACTGCACCAGTAATGGACATAGAACCAGTAATGGACAATGACTCTTATTTACTACCCACTAAGG
>BHDV01006478.1:38011-62743 GCA_005406045.1 Adoxophyes honmai | reverse complement strand
AGTATTAGGCACGAGTCCTTTAGACAAAACCTCACATCATAAACATGCGTATTTAGTAGATAACATGACTGTGGTCACGTCTAGTGTGTTCAAATCGATTATGCAGTCGATAACGATTTCGTTTGCTAAATAACGCGGAATTGTATGAAGACGTGTCGACGTCGACCGCGGCAGTTGTGCAAACGTTCCGCTGGCGGCGCTGTCTCAGTTTCCATACAATTTTGCGATAACTCGCAAAGGAAATCGTTATCGACTGCATGATCGTTTTGAACACACTAGACGTACAGGCTGTATCTCAAGAAATGAACAGTGCTAGCTAGATTGTTAAAATTTTCACAGATTATGGCCGGTCTTTCTTTTAGTGTAAAGTCTAAGAAATCTTTTGAGAGTTCCGGACAGACAAACTTATAACTCTTTTTGCATCGTAGGTTGAAAACGAAAGTTGACAACTAAGTAGGCTCTCATTTAAATCGCCATCAAACTGAATAGACCTTCAAAAACCATTCACCCTGATCAATCGACCAAAATAATCGAAACAGGAGATTCCCTACAAAATATTAGCATAACAGAATTTATAATAAGCCATGGTTCTTTAACTCTAGCGAACCGTCTGGAGCCTTGTGAACAATCAGAGGGCAACGTGTCACCTTTAACGGCTTTTGAACTGCGAAGTCTTAGAAAATTGAATTATACATAGGTAAATTATAAGTCATTGGTCGCGGTGGCTATGGAGTTTGTAATGATTTCTATCCCGCGGGAGAGTTGTGTTGGGAATTTGAATGTAGTTGGGTAGGTTCCATGCACAAAAGGTGCCAACCGGACTCTGCTTTTGCAGCTTGGGTTATTTTGCCCCAACTAGGTACTTTTCTTTACCCTGAATAAACCCTTTATTATTCAATTATTGAACTGTCTAGTTCATCATGCAATCAATTTGTCTGTGTTATGCATTGCCGGAAATTTACCTAAGTATATGTGGTGGTCGGGTATACAAGTAGGTACGCGTCGGATAACCCATGTACATGTACAATATTTCCTGAAAACTTTCATTTTTGATATTGTGGGAGACAAAATGTTTCATCGCTTTTCAGGACATTGCGCCCTGTGTTCAAGCTACCTTACGTCCTGTGCGCAAGTCCCGGATAGTCAGCGCCGAACGCACCTGCAATCGTTGCGATGCTATGCAGTTGAATAAGAGCCGGCGTATAAAAGAGTGCCCAATGAATATTTTTTCAGATTTTCGTTTTTTTACATGAAAATTCCGGGAAAAGTCTTCCACAGGGGTTTTCAGAGTATACCCGACCTCTGGTTAAATATTTACGATTAATTCCGACCAACCCGTGTAATCGATAGAGCTTTTTAAGTTTTTTTTTACCTTTAAAAATGCTTTTGTATCGGTAGGCTAGGTATCCTGGTTAGGTCAAAGTAATCTGAGCTTACGGCAGGGGTTGTCGATTCAGTAGTTAGCGCTCTGACGGAGTGAGTGACCTAGTGGAAGGTCTACGGCAACCAGACGTAACGGTGAGAGAAGACAACAATATTTTAACGCCTAAACTTTTTCGGGAGCGGAGCATCTGTACCTATTACCTATTCTGTGCCATTACCAATACTGGACTCTCTATCTCACAAACCGTAACAGACGTTCGAAAGTTTCAGCAATTAAAAGTGTGTAGGTATCATTGAAGCCGATGTAACAAAAAATACTAAGTAACCATACAAGCCCTCTCATACTGAGAGGAGGCCTGTGCCCTGCAGTGGGACGTATATAGGCTGATGATGATGATGAACCATACAAAAATATAGTTTAATTTATCATGGAATCTTTATGTAAGTCCTAGTCTGACTTTTTTTCATCCATCCGGCAGGTGTGAGATAGATTATACCTGTCACTGCCAAACTGGAGACGTCAGAAATAAAACACTTACGTGTGTTGCCACGCTAAGAATACGGGTTTCAAAAAAGTATTTTTAGACATCTCAAGCGATTTTATGCAAATTTGCGACATTGAATCGGGACGGGCCCTTAGTAGATTATAAAAAGTAAGTAGATAACAATAACTGAACATTTTGATGCTCCTTTCCAAAGCACTAAAATTATATTTTCGTATCGACTTTAGCTTAAAAGGGAAGGCACTTAGGGTTTGTCGTAAAAAAACAAATCCGAAATGGACAACGGACCTAAATACCCAAGTCGCGTGGGTGTTGGAGATAGCAGAATGTCATCTTCAGCAGCTTACGCAAAAGGGTAATGGAAAAGAAATATTATGCCTGAAAACGATAACAGTTTGTTTGCGCCTGCTGGTCTGCGGCTGCCCACGATTGGATACAAATTGTGTGGGTGGATTGCGCAGATTTATGTAACACTAGGATCCCGCCCTGGCTTCACACGGTTTAAGAAAAATCTTTAGATGTGTGACCACCACTATAGTAGAGATTTTTAGGTACTTAAAAAAAGGTAAACAAACCCGACGAATCACGTTTTTGACTTTGACTTTGTTTGTTTACCTTTTTTTAATAGGTACCTAAAAGTCTCTACTATAGTGTACGGACAACCCGCAAAGTGGAAAATTATATATTGTGGTGCTAAAAAGCTCCAGCTCAAATGTGATGATGGCATCTCTTTTAGGAAATATTGTAAGTGTTATACTTATAGGTAATCCTCATATTTATTTATATCAATCATGGGGTTGACATTCCTTCGGTTGAGGCAAAAACGAGGCTTGTTGTCATAAAAATGTGGCTCTCTCTGGACAGAGATGCCATGAAAGTTGCGCACTTTTCTCCGTTACTACTTAGTAGGTATTCAAGAGAAGAGTTACGATCCCGATTAGATCCCGATTAAATGACTTATTTATATTTGCCGCAATTTTTCAGTAAATATACTGAAGGGGTAGAAAATGTGCTCCCGATTGGTTATTTTATAGGTACTTAGATGGTATGTCATCAGGCGACACTTTTTAGACTGCAGATATGCAAGTAACAATAGTGGGACGCCCCCATTGCCTAATTTTTGATAGAAATAATTTGTGGGCATGTATTTATTCGGACACCTCACGGTTAACGACACTTTAACCTCGAAACGACGCTTTACTGTGCTATCAATAAATAAATAACAAGGTAATAGGGCTTTTATGTAACATCAGTAAGTCAATTTAACCGTACATTTTGACGGTACCAGTTTTCGTAGTAGGGATGACGTACAATTTTCTATATGGCTGATTTAATCAAACGAAAATATAAATTTTGTCTTGGAATAAACCACTCTTGCTCCCTTTTTTGGCAAATGAAAATGATTTACCGCCGTATTTTATGGTCATAATGGTAACTTACAACAGGTCTATCGCCTTTGCATAGAAAACTTATCATTGTTATCATAACCCAAGAGATAATTACTGTTGTTTGTAGGCATTTGGCAGGAACATTTATGTTACTTTTCTAAATTGGCTTTGCTTCTTTGTGACATCATAGCACTTTATTCTGTAATTTAGCATTTTTTCAGAATCAATGTTTCATTCGAAATAGTTCTTAGGTGTTTTGGCGTTCTACAATAATACGAAGCTTATTATCGGTTTCTACCAGAAATGAAATTAAAACTATCTTAAACTAGTAGTGGGCTAGTGGGTAATGAAACAAAACTACACAACTGATCAAGAATATTATAATAGTACTCTTAAATTATCAAAATACATTACAAACTAAAATTGATTTTTATGATAAAAATCTCTGTATAAATTCATAGAAATAAATACCAAATGTAACAAGTTATGATTTCGCTGTATATAAATAAATGATTTACTATATATTTTACTCTAAAATCTCAACATCAATTTTTTAAACATTCTCAATGGTATTTTTCTATTCATATTAATAATGTCAAACATTTATGTACTTACTACACGAATACATGAAGCAATTATACGGCAATTACTACGTACTATCTCAATTCATAATACATTGATTTATTTATATTCCAAATTGTCAACATCTAAGTAATTGTGAAGCTGGATAAAAATTATTCGAGTAATCTTAATCTAACTTTACTCTTAAATAGACTTTCGCGCCAAAGCCGCCATTTTCTTAAAATGACAGCAGATGTCACTATGTTTTTTATGGCACTGGAATAAGTGTATTCAGCCAGCGTTGTGTAGCGTGTTCTAAAACCGGTGTCTTACATGCCGGTTTCTGTTCTAATTATAATAAATAATTGGGTGTGTGTGTGTTTAGTAAGCGTGGTTGGCTACGAAGAGACCAGAGTCACCGCTCGCACCTGTCACAGATCCAGCGACGTATTTGCCCTGCGACGCTTGGCCGTTGGCCTGAAAACAAAGAAAACAAATCTTTTAAAAAACTGTAAGCGAATATCATCTGAAATAAATGACGCACATTTTTGAGGAACGAAAACGCCGCAGCCGAAAATGTTCGAGCCAATTATAAAACTGAACAAAGCCGCTGCAATCACTGTGCGGGGAGTCAGAAGAAAAACAACCGCGTGAGATTTTTAAATAACATCCTGATATGACTGATAACCCGATAAGTTGGGTGTTTTTCAACAAATCAAAGTAGCTGCGCTGATTACGTTTGTCATGTTGGTGGTCCTGATAAGCGCAGTAAATTTGTTCAGTCAGGTCAATGATTTGCTAACGCACAACAATACAGAGTATACAAAATCGAAGCCCTTCTTTCCGCACATTGGTGGAATCATGTAATATCGATGGAGTAACATTTACTAAAAAAAAAACTCAAGCGCGTTTTTCATGAATCGAGTCAAAATTAAAAACTATCATAAATGTATTTCTACTATGTATTGGAGGTATTTTAACATTAATAACAAAAGAGAAATTTCTGCTACGTTTCAGGTAAAATAGCTGTCAGTTATTCAATGTAAACTGGAAGTAAAATATGGCAACAATTTAGTACGATTTTTATCACCTACTAAGTTGATAAGTTAGGTATTGCGGAGTTGCTCGATACGTTCGTGTAAAATATGGGTGGGTAAGGTATGCTAAAAAATACAAGGGGCATAAACTCTATTTTATACGTTACTAAAATGCCAAAATATTAACACATTTTTATGGCACTAACCAGTCGTAGGTATGTGTAACTATTTTTATAATTAATAATTTATATGCAATTGTCGGCGGTGAGTAGTTTGGTTTCAAAGCTAATCAAAATTTATTTTTATCGCTAAATACCGTTAGTTAAAAAAAGTTGATACTAAATAAATATAATTACTTAATACAATCTTGCTTGTTGCTTTTATTTCAACAGGCTACAGATCAGATCCATTGTATCAAAATTAACAATAACGTGAACTTTTTTCGCATCATTTCCTTGTTTTGCTTAAGCTACTTTTATCACGTTTAACCATCTGGTTACCTTGAAATTGCTAAACGTGGCACAGGATTTTTGAATTCATGTGCACTGCCTACCCCTCTTGGGAATACAGGCGTGAGGATATGTATGTACAGTCAAGGAAATTGATTACTGTGCCACTTTGTAGCTTTTCACAAGAAATGTCACTGTGACACTATACTTTCTACTAATCAAAGCAATATGAAACTCACTATGAAAAGATTCAAAGTGGCACAGATATCAATTTCCTTGACTGTATGTATGTACTTTTATCGCAGTTTTATATTCAACAAAGTTATTCAGTTCATCGAATAAAAAGGTTTCTAAGTCGAATTCTAAGAAATGAATGTTTCTGAACTATAAATGAAAATGATAAGCGCTCTTATCGTATACAGTAAGAGTCTTGAGTGAACACAAACTTAGCTACAACTAGTAGGGTAAATAAATAAGTAGGTAAGTAAAGAAAACGAAATACAACTTGTAAATAATTTTATTTTTTATATAATTTAATTAGCACATTCACAGGATGCAAGCAAGATTAAGAGAAATACTTTCCATTTGAATCAGTCCAATAATATTTCAAGATTATTTAAAACTATTGTTTAAAAACTGATTAATTGTTTAAATTTTCTTTTATCAATTCGTAAATATAAATCAAATGGAAAGTATCTTTTAAATGCACAAGGCTAGGCAGTGTAAAATCAATGTAAAGTTAACGCCTACAATTTTTTTAAAATCATTTTTTGGTTTAATTAATTTACTTTATTTTGTCTGTTTTATCGCAGACAAATTTTAAGCGAACATTGTGACTGATTTACTTTTAAGTTTATTTTTAAAAGCCAAAACCAATGGCAATAATAACATCAAAAATAATAAAAAATATTTTTAAAACTCAGACTAGAAAACAAATTCATGATTCGATACACTTTCGTCTCAGAATATTTTAAAATTGATGAACAGCGATAGAAATGCATATTTCCGAATAATAATATACTTTTTATATTTTCAATAGGCATGGGCTTTGACAAAGTTAGATTTGCCAGCTGCTAGAGATGGAATTGAGCCGGCAACGTATTTGCCAGAGGCGGCTTGCCCGTTAGCCTTTAAGAAAAAGTAAAGTGACATTCCAATATTTAAAATACGAACGCCCAATTTAAATATTTTCGAATTTCGATTTCGTTGATTCGATGGCAGCATCGGAGTGTGGCAGCGTCATTGCAATGTGGGCAACGTGCAAAAGGAATGAAAAGAAAAAAAAAACAAATTATTAGTACGAGACATTATTGAACAGGGTGATAACTTCATTCCATGCACCATGAATTCTCTACAGCTCAGACGGCTTAGCACATCCAGGAGCGAGTAACCTAAATTATCTCGTGTATTTTGTAGAGCTACAGAAGATTTAGCAAACAATTTAAGGGTGTGTCGCCCATTTCCACCCCATCGGGTAAGAGAGCGACACTCTAGATTTTCTTGTGTTGACAAGCAAATTTTCTGGAACGTAATATTTATAATGCAATCGAATTTGGCTGAGATTAATAAAAAATACCAGACAGAATTTCAACAAATCCTAACATGACATACTTTGGTGCATGGAAAAACAAGTTTTTAATGAAGCAGAATCGTCAGTTAGTGAAAACAACACAAAATGAACACAAAATACTTATGCAAAAGAAACCTTCATTCAACAATAAAATTAAAATTAAAATTACTAGTCCATCCTTTCATCTACAGTTTAAGAGGATAGGAGTCGCGCCACTTCTCCATACAAACGTAGTCCCCTGTTTTCTCCGTGAATAATGACATTAGAGCAAAAATTTTTTTTTTTCATTAAATTTGTATCTGTTGTCTGGCTATGCCCCTACGATTTGCTTATATCGATTTTCTATTTTTTTTTTATTTAAAATATCGATAAAAGCAAATCGTAGGGGAATAGACACAACAGATACAATTAAAGTGTAAAAATTTTTTTGCTCTAATGTCATTATTCACGGCGAAAACAGGGGACTACGTTTGTATGGAGAAGTGGTGCGACTCCTATCCTCTTAATATTGACGGTTTCTGTTACATTAAGTTGTTAATTTCTACACAAAGCATTTGTTAACTACCTACACACATACCAAAAGCACAAAACACAGTACAAACACAAAATGCTACAATAATTATGTTTATGTAAATTATGAAAGTACTACAACATGTGAACAAAACTACAGGAGTCAATTACCAAATCATTATATGTACTCACCCTAGAATCACCATCAATTAGTATAAATCTTGTAAATACTGGATAAATAAATAGCCTAAGAGTTCAGTTAGATCTTAACTAACCCATATTCTTAATAAATAAATTGTTTATTTTAGTATAGCTGGAAGAGAAGGGCCGGCCGCCACCAATATAATTATTTATCACCATATGGAAACGAAGGATCTGTAGCTCGATTTTGATGTATTTAAGAGAGGCAGCTGTATGTCTAGCACGGCACTGCATGAGTCAAGGTAATCGCGATATAGATTATACTTGTCAATTATTCAACACTACTCGCGTCTCGACTAACGCGCTTTGCCGTGCTATTTCGGTAGGGGAAAGCAGCAAAATAGTATTACCTCCATACGCCTATGTAATTATCGGTTATTGTAATTAATGCCATCACCCTAATCTCGCTTTCTGTATCCTAGATTGGAAGAGAGGAAGACCAAACTGAACAACATCCCACATCCCATCCCAAGCTTCAACCTTCCTTTGTTGCACTTATGTGAGCTTAGTACCTTAAACTTATTACCACAATCTCCCAGCACGGACACACAAAAATGTATGTACCTTCCTTTACCTAGCTCACTTCAGCGTCCAACATCCACAACCAAACTTCACAGTTCAATTCAAGTAGTTCGTTCAGTCGTCGGTTTTATCAATAGCATCAATAGCGAAATCTCTCAACACTTCTGTCATCCTAGTACCGAACTTCTTTCCCTGCGTAAGAAACAGTCACATCCTACAACCGTTTAGTCTCTACCTCTTCCAACCCATGTCGTCCTGGTAACCCACCACAGCTCACTTCAGCAACAACCACAGCCAAACTTCAATTTACATCCATTTGATGCTAAACAATACCAAAATCTCTGAACACTTCTGTAACCCTAGTACCCAACTTCGTTCTAACAGCCACATCCCACAACTGTTTAGTCTCTACCTCTTCCCACTCATGTCGTCCAGGTAACCCACCACAGCTCACTTCAGCAACAACCACAGCCAAACTTTAATTCAATCATCCATTTGACGCTAAACAATACCAAAATCTCTGAACACTTCTGTAACCCTCGTACCCCACCTTGTTCTAATCGTAACAGCCACATCCCACAACCGTTTAGTCCCTACCACTTCCCACATAAGTCGTTCGGATAACCCACCCTGGCTAACTTCAGCATCTAACAGCCACAGCCAAACTTAAATACATTTGTCTGTTTGATCAATAGCATCAATATCAAAATCTCTCACCGCTTTTGTAACCCTAGTATCCAACTTTACGCTGACGTAAGAAGTACAGCCACATCCCACAACCGTTTAATCTACCTCTTCCAACCCATGTAGTCCTGGTAACCCACCGTAGCTCACTTCAGCGTCTAGCAGCCACACCCAAATCAAGTAGATGCATTCGTCTATTCTATTTGATCAATAGCATCAATACCAAAATCTCTCAACGCTTCTGTAACCCCACCTTGTTCTTATCGTAAGAGGAAAGGTCACATCCCACAACCGTTTAGTCTACCTCTTCCCACCCATGTCGTCCACGTAACCCACCTTAGCGCGCTTCAGCAGCTCCTGCTGTCCAGGCAGGACGTTCTCGTTCTTGCCAGCCCACGCCCTGAGCACGGAGGCCTGGAGAGCGCGGCCGTAGCTGAAGGTCAGGGACCAGGGCCGCTTCAGTTCCACGGTGTTGATGGCGTTCAGGTTCACGGAGGCTTCCTCCTCGGACTGGCCGCCGGAAAGGAATGTGACGCCTGGAAGGTTGGGAAGGGACGATGAGTTTACAGACATACTATATGTATATATATGTGTATTCATTGAACCTCTAACACATTTTGACCCTTTTTGCATTATTACACACTTAGGCATTTTGCATTATTTACGCTTACAAGGATATAACGGTGAGTTGAGTACTAAGTACTAACTACGAAAAATGCATTCGGAGAATATTTTATATTCACAATAATAGTGAATGTGTTGGTGAAAATGTGGGTAGTTGTGAACCGCGTTCAGTTGTGTCTAGCAGTCGTGCGGAAAGAGCGGCAGCGCGCAGTGCGCGTCTATCCGCTGCCTTGGCGAGTAGCTCCGGATGATGGGTCACGGATGGGCTCGAAACATGTCGAGCTAATCTCGATATAAAAAAACGTGAGTGGATCCACTATGAGTGAGTCTGACAGTAATTTTATGTTTAAAACCATCAATTGCTCACAAAATTTATTTTTATTTTACACACTAACCCTACCCTAAACCTGTTTTTAATAGATTTTATTGACTCTTAAACTAAGACTTAAATATGAATATCTCAGTTCTGCAATGGAATTTGACTTGGTTTCCTATAAAATTAAATAAAGTAGAGTTAAATACCTATTTAATGACCTAAGTGTCAACTCTGTTGGTTTCAGAACCAGGCTCCATACAAAGTTGCCCATGGTCCTTTGAATCTCTCGGTAGATTGATCTTTGGATAGAGAATGTTTGTATAGTTACCAGGAACAGCAGCAGGCACGGTCCTCAGCAGAGCGGTGACGGTGGCGCGGCCGATGTCCATCGGAGTGTAGGTCTTCTTGCAGGCCTGACCGGCGGTCACCTATCACAAAACAGTCAGTGATTAAATTCGAGGCTTAAAAGGACTCTTATTTGAAAGACAATCAATGGAGGAACAGTTCTACGCTCTGGTTTAAGAACTTCAGCACTGAAGAAACAGGGAGAGAAACAGTGAGATAGCAGTAGACTTTAGGCTAGCTAATACCGAAGCGAAAGATTTTGGAATGAGCCAGTTTAGTGAGGTTCAGTTTTTCAAAGTTGTCATCAAAAAGGATCTTACCATGTTGGGCTTCAGGAGGGTTCCCTCGAGGTAGACATGGTGGTCGCTCAGAGCCTTGTACACGGCGGCCAAGACAACCTCTGTGACTTTCTGGGCGCGGTCCAAGTCGTGCTCGCCTGAAGATTGAGAAACAATTCGTGTTAATAAGGCTGCTTGAATTTTACTCTAATTTAGGAAGGATCTTCACAATGACTACCAGTTTCAGAAGTTCACCATCTGTAATTTGCCATTTATGCAGACCAAACCCGTGATGACACGATTACGTTACTGACGTACAGCAAACAGCTCTTGACAAATTGGTACCAGGGTTACATAAGAAGCAAGAGTTAAACTTGCACCTTGCTCTAAGGTTAGCTTGGTAAGGTCGTAATTTTGTCGAACTAACAACAGTTTCTAGTGAATTGGGTACCAGGAAAAAATAATGTCTAAGAGTTCAACTCACCATCAGAAAACAAGCACTTCGGGCTAGATGGCTATATCTTGATAGGTTTACAGATTTCTAAACATCAGTAATTAGTGACCTGTCATTTTATGACATCAACATCTGACATCTAGTTAGACAGTAACAGACATACCTACATAGTCTGTCTCACGCGTATATTCTACTCGCGCCTTGCTATGCTAAGCCAGCTGGTACCAGGACAAAATAAAGTATCAGGAGTTCGCCTTACCATCGATGAGCACAGCAATCCCCTAAGCATGACAGGAGTGTTTTAGTTTTCAGCGAACCGGTACCAGGGGTACAGAAAGTGTGAGGAGTTAACTCACCATCAGGCAGCACCTCGGGCTCGACGATGGGCACGATGCGCTGGCTCTGGCAGATGGAGGCGTAGCGGGCCAACACGGTGGCGTTCTCTTGGATGGCCTGGTAGGAAGGCGTGTTGCGGCCGATCTTCAGCACGCAACGCCACTTGGCGAAGTGGCAGCCATCCTTCTTGTACTGCGCACAGCGCTGGGCCAAATCGTCGAGACCTGAGGATTCAAAGGTATAGCTCGTATTCTTCTCTAAGAACGAAATAATGATTGGGTGAACGCAGCGGGGTGTAATATTAAAGGGGCAATTACCAAACTACATTAGTCAACGAACGTTGAATTTACACTAGACTGCCCGCCGATACCTAGTCAGGCCGTGACAGCTGTCGTTCGCCGAATGCTGTCGACTATAGTGTCCTTTACACTGTTGCGTTTGCCGTATGCCACCCAACCTAAACCAACCAACCTACCTTTGCCTAATTAGACAACAACACTTTAATTTGGTTAAAAAAAAGTAACCATTGCATAGCGAAACTTTATTTTTGGTCATAGTTGTCCAAAAACATGATCGACAGATATTAATACGATAATTTGCCTGTCACAATTTATCTATTCTTTTATCGGCTTATTCACAATACTGTGCAGATTATGATAAAGTAAAGTAGATATTAACCGGTCGATAAAAGGGTATATTATAATAGATAATACAATCCGATCAAACATCTTGTATTAATTTTACTGTTACCTCTCAAAGTAATACTTTTATTACATTGATTGAATGAGTGCATGAAGGTAATTTCTATGTGTTAATAAAATGTAATCAATTAAATAAAGGGTGCTAAAGGGCCCGCGTGGGAACTATAGCCCAAGCCCTCTCATACTGAGAGGAGGCCTGTGCCCTGCAGTGGGACGTATATAGGCTGATGATGATGATGATGATGAAAGGGTATACATGCTCGATGGTTTCAGGTACTTCTAACTTGGCCTCTCTTTAGAAAATCGTTGATCTGGTCAATTATACGTCCTTGGTCAATCACAATCACTAATTAGGTATTGGAATCTCCGGAGTAGTCTTAAATTGCTGTGTTTAATTAACCCTCAAAGTACAAGGGATGTTATAAGATTGACATCGGTCTTTGTGTGTGCGTCAGTCTATATCTGTGACACTTAACTTTCCGACGGGTGCACCGATTCCGATGCGGTTTCTTTACTTCGAAAGCCAGAGGTATCAATTTGATAGGTTTGTACAAAATTAAATTTCAGGATATTACAGTCCGTGACGACAGCTAGGAGACGACAGTAATGGGGTTAGAAAAAGGATGTAATGTATGTAGATCCTGTTTCATGTGCACACAACAATCTCTAACTTGCTGTGGACTGCGTCTTAAGAAATCACAATTTTGTTATAGGTCACATAGGAGACATCACCATAGTAACTAGCAATATAAAATACGTAGTTGATTTGATTCACGGTGAATAAACAATTTGTGTTCATTCCACTAAATTGGCTTTATAAATCAATCTAATGTATCAATGGCTTGCAGAAATAAATACTGGGATTGTGAAAACAATCTGACAAGTTCTTTTTAACCGACTGCAAAAAAAAAGGAGGTTCTCAATTCGACCTAATTTTTTATTTTGTGTGTATGTTACTTGATATCTCGGAGACCCGTGGACCGATTTTTTTTTTTTAATCGAAAGGGTATAACTCGAAATTGGTCCCATTGGCACGAAACCAGGATCTGATGATGGAATCTTGGAGAAATCGAGGGAACTCTTCAAATTTTATATGGAGATGTACGGCGTTTTCGGTAATTTGTTGATGAAGTCAAGATTTTACATTCAGTAAACAGAATACATACTTTCAAAATATTGCTAATTTGAAGTCGGTTTTTTGTTTGTTTAAAATTATTTAATTTGCATAGCCATTTTATTCACTCTATGAAAAACCCATCTGTCATCATCATCAAACATCATTGTACCAGTATTAATTTCATTACCTACTTACGTAGACGTGGGAAATTACTTATTAAAATTACACAATGGTTCTACATAATTATATTAACCTACACCAGTCACCAACTTTTCCCTATTCCAAGTAATTGAATAGTCATTAATAAACTTGTCATTTACTTCCCAGTATCCAACTACGTCTGATACTTCTTAAACCATAATGCATGATTTCCACCAAACGGCCGGAATAGGAAACAATTTTATGGTTTTTAAACGATACTGAACCTTACGGTCAATGTGTTTAAGTCTACATCACCTTATTTTTGTATTCCGTGGTCGCGGGCGACGTATGTCACCTAGCTTTTGTACGCTGCTTGGTAATGTAGATTTAAACACAGTGACCGTAAGGTTCAGTATCGTTTAAAGACCATAAAATTCTTTCCGATTCCGGCCGTTTGGTGGAAATCATGCATAAAACCGACTTTGGTAAAATTCGGAATGTAGTTCAAGTAGGTACGAAAAAAAAAGACTTATGATTAGCAATGATACTTTTTACTCAGGGAATTATCAAATTGCACACAAGAGAGTAATAAGGTGCAATACCAGGTCAACAGTTAAATATGTTATCATAAAAGAGCAACGTCTGAGTTTAGGTAACAGGAGTTCAGAAGACGATAATGTGCCATTACACAATATTTTAAAACATCCTATTTTAAAACAATCTATATCATAAAGCCCACTGAAATACTGTTATCGTAAACAACGACCCCTATCCATGCTCTTTATGAACTTGTAATAAGAGTTATTCAACAAACTACACAAACAAATCACAGCTATTATCATAACGGACTTTGTAAAACGTAATCTTTTGCAGATAAAGCGGTCGAGCCCCTCAAAAACGAAAAACAACACCTAGTGACGTAACATTTCTACATGACAACTAGAATCCGCTTGTGTAATATGACTTTGATTTCGAAGCATACCTATAGACAATTAATTCGTAAACATGTTTTCTCAAAGTTGCGTCAGATTTCATTGTGTGTTGTAAGCATTGAGGATAGAACCCATAGAGTACTAATGTCATCTTGGTTGTTCGGAAATTATTCCGCAAAACAATTGAAGTGATCGCTGTGCTCTTATTGGCCGGTCCAAGATCGCGCGTAACGCTAGTGCCTTTTTCTCTACGGTTATTGGCTCTGTACAGTTTCTGTGACAGTGACGGTGACGTTTAGTATGTTGAAATCAACAAACTATTTGCGGACCGGGGTTGCGAACATTGTTTTTCTATAGGTTCTATCCTCTATGGTTGTAAGTTAACGATGGTCAGATTTGCGACAAAATAGTCGATAACACTTCGCACGGCACTTTGACATACTGTATCATAATCAGTTATAGCACTAAATAGAATGGTGTGCAAAGTATATCCATACCTAATAATAAGTATAATATCTAAATCTTTTTAAAGATCGGTTTATTCTTTATCACGAATTGATTTTACATAACCGAATGATCCGAGACATTCCATTGAATGGATTTAGACTTGGCAGAGTCGAATGAGATTGTGTCTAAGTTGTTTACCATATTAAACCCATGTAGGTAGGTAGGTAGGTAAAACATGTAGGTTTATGTATATAGAATGTAGTATATTTATTTTTATATGTATTAGTCTATTAAGTATTATATTATGTGTATTTTTATGTACTTGTATATGTATGTCTAGATTTATTGTACTAGGTACGTAAATTATAATACATTTATTTATTTTAGGTTATTGGTATTTTTTCTTTCTCAATTTTCTTTGTGTGTCTACTCTAATTTCACATGTTTTGTCAATCGCTTGAAGGTTAGCAGGAAGAGATCCCTTTTGGGATATGTTCGCCTTTGTACTTATGTTCTGTTTTGTCTGTTATTTTGTCATGATTATTTGTGCAATAAAGAGTTACATACATACATAGTTACATACATACATACATGTTGCACCAAGATATGTCAGTATGAGCCAGAAAGAATGCAAGCTCAAAATAAAAGTTTGCGTCCAAGGTGACCTTCAAAGATAGATCGATCCGAAAAATGTTACCCTTAAGATAATCCTGAAGGTCAAACGACGATTCGACATAGGAATGACCTGTGAACTTTGGCGGTCACCCAGCATACGAAAGTAATATCAAGTCTGGAGTTCAACAGCACTGAAACATGTTGCGAAAACTCTTGCAAACTTAGAACTTCTATGACTTTACTTTGAAGACATACCAGGCGACCATAAGCACCAAGTGTTGTGTTAGAGCCACGCCCACTATTTTATTTTTTTCGACCGTCACTCCGATTCTAATCACTTGACGTACCTATGTCGATATTTTAAAATTATCTTCCACGCAACATCGATAAAAAACTGATCAGGAAAAACAAGTTACACCTGCTGAAAGTACCAGGCAATCATAAACACCAAAGAGCTTACCTTGGGTGGTGCATTCATCCTCAGAGCCGAAGAGGGGGACAACACCTTTGTCGACCTTGATGCCGGGGATGATGCCTCGCTTCTCCAGTAAGCCGACCAGGGGAGTGCCGTCATCAGCCTTCTGGTAGAGGGTCTCGTGGAAGAGGATCACTCCAGAGATGTTTTCGGAGATAGCCTGATGATGATGAGAGGTTTTCGTTTAAAAAAGTATCTATATTAGTTTAGGAGCCACATTGCAGCAAATAGACGTAAAACTTGACACTACACTATACTGGGAATAAAAATAGTGGATACTGTTTATAGCTAAACTCATTTAGGAATGTTATGCTGACTTTGCCAATAGGAGGATATTACAGTCAGGAGTAAAGACCAAATTTTTTTTAGGCAAAAGTTCTCATCTTTTGTCAAAATCAAGATCAAAGAACAACAATTACAAAGTTTCTGCTCTCAACCCAGTGTTCACTTATTAAAGTGATTATTAAAGGTGACAAGTAATCAGAGTTCGTTGAAAGTCTTTATGAATTCGCCCTTGACATTACCCTAGCAAATAAGAATTATAGCGGCAGTCGCGAAAACCTGAATGGGCGGGTAACACACGCCCATACCGGTTTTTTGACATTTGTAAATTTGTTTCCTACAACAACAAAAATACTAAGGAATGTCTGTTAACCTGAATACACGCAAAGTGAAAAACAACTGTAGCTATAAATAGTTTTAGTAGCTATCTTAGCGTCGTTTTTCAGTCACGCCATTTTCCTTACCAAGATTTTGAACAAATAAGTGTTGCGGACTGGCAGCTAGCCGCCGTATTTGAATATTAGAAGAATAGAATTCAAATGAAAATGTCGTATGTCAAAATATGTAACTTGAGGAATGGTGATACCGATGTAGATTTGATACTCGTATTAATAATATAGAAGAGTTCCAAAAGCCTAGTTGTTTTCTTTACAAATAAGTAATTTTTTTTTTTTTATTGGGAAAAGTAGGATTTGTCTTACTCAATTGAAAAACAAAAAATATGACATGTCATGACTCATGACTATTTTTTTATACAACTTTTAACGAGAAATTGAATCTAAGTACCAAGAGTTCAGAAAATCTCAGGAGGTACAGACTTGCCAAGAACTAGGAAAAGTTTATAAAGGTTCAAAGACTCACCGGGTCAGTGCTGAAGAGCAGCTGACGGTATTTGCGGCGGTTCTCCTCGGTGTTCTCGACTCCGATGTCCTGGAGACGCTTGCCCATGGTACCTGTTGAGATGAAGTGTATTAAGCAACAGCTGCTGCAGTTCATAGTGTCCTGGTATTTTAGAATATGCTGCTAACAATATTGGAGAAAACTAGACAAAGCGTTTGCTGGAAGGCGACCAAATTTTCAATAAGTAACCAAGTATGAAATACATAAATAAAAATAAATTTTATATAAAAAGTAAAACAAAAGGCTGTTGTATTAAATTATGATTGTTAGTATGCTGCTTGTGACCCAAATTGGCCCAAAAAATGTATTTTTAAAGCCCTAATGTACAGTTGTGTGCAAAGAGGAAGCTTAACAATCTAGCTGTATTAATGTCTTAGTAGACAACTGTAAATACATTGAGAAAATATTGTCTGTTTTAATAGGAAGAGTGAAAGCCATTAAATAAAAAAATCCCATCACTGCCAATTTTCGCAAGCACACATTCAAAGGATAATCTCAATTTCTAAATTTAAGCTAAAGAACTGTTGAGAACTGCTATATTATTATGTATAGGTTTACAGCATGGGATTTCCACTCCATAGGTACACTCCTCCAGCGAAAGGTCCTTTGAAAGGTCCATGGCAAGCAGGTAATGGTAAAAAAAGACAGCAAAACTTTTACACATAAACATGTTAAGGTGTCAACCTTCCGTACATAGTACTATTACCTATTCCATAGTTATTGGTTGATATATTTACCAGTGGACTCATCAGCAGCGAGGATGCCCTTGCCGGGAGCCACAATGGCCTGGGCAATCTTGCGGAGCTCCTCCTGCAGCTCAGGGGTTGGGTACTGGAAGTATGTGCTCATTGTGGCTGGAACAACAAATTATAGTTAGTCAATTATACATCCAATTATTTAACGTTAAACAGCACAGCTTCTCAGTACAGTTATTGAGAATTCTGCACATGTTAGAAAAATTATATAAATGCTGTATTTTAAGCTAAATCCAGCTTGGAATTGCTTATTTAATTCATGGACACAATGTTATTTCATTTATGTGACGTTCACTATCAGGATCAAATATCAGATGACCATTTTAAACAATATACTGACAATTAAAGAGTGCACTGGGAAACAATTGGATGCCACTAGAATGATTTATTAGAAATTACAAAGCAGTTTAAAAATATTTACAGTGAGTAAGTTGTTTTCGACTATTCAAGACAAACTCCTTTCACTGATCACATCCTGATTCCAAGCAAGATTGTAAAATAAATAAATAAACATCCAACAGTATCATGGCAGAATAATATGTTACTCAGTTCCATATTGCATATTTGTATCTGATTATCAATTTTTGCTTCAAGAACTTTTGTAGTCATGGTAAGAAAATTTTAAAGGGTTTTAACAGATTCAAAGAAAAGTTGATATCCTTTCACTGGGACACTAGCTCATTTGGGCAGGCATAACTTTACTAAGGTTCTATTATGTATTATAAGTATTATGACACCTTGCCTTAGTTTGTTACCTGATGGTATTGCTTGCACACACATAACCTAGCATGTGTGGCTGACACAAAACCCATGTTAGCACTAATTTTAGACTCATTTTGCTTAAGATTTTAGCGTATTAAGCCCTTTGTAAGTGTTTGAGGTGTACTATTTAAATATTAGTGGGAATCTCATAAGAACTGTGTTTATGATATTTATTACTTATTCATGTTCCTTCCTACCTTTGGTTCCGAAGCCAGGCATCCATCCTGACTCAGGAGGACCCTTCTTTCCCTTTCCTTTACCTTTAGGTGCCATTGTAAATTAATAAAAATATATAAAAATTAATAATGAATGAAAGAAAATCCTACACTCGACATTGTTTGTAAACTTTTCAAAAAATCATAACTCACCGATGATAACACACTTCAAGCTGACGCTTTCTGCGCTCTTTTGTTTATTTTTCGAGTTTCGATTTCGAAAATATAATCAAGTCGACAGTCAGTGACGTAAGAACGTCAGTGTAATGTTTGACATTTAGTTTTTTAATAATTATAGGGTTGTGACCATGTACTCGACTACATCATTAAAAATCGATATTATTAAAAAAAACTGTAACTCATTAGCTAATAGATAATAATGTTTAAATTCCAATTAGATTCTAATAAATTATTTTATATTAATGAAGGCGGGTAGCTCCACCGATCTGCCGTATTGGTCCTGAACCGCTAAGGTAGTAGTTTTAAAAATACGCACCTAATATTTTTTGCGTTTTACTCAGCATCCTAATATTAAGAAACATGTTTTTGATAACTATGAAGATCCTACTTTAATATTAAATCCAAATGTATTGAAAGGTGACCTTCAAAGGTCACTGTAACCGCGTCGTCACAGGCGTGTTCCCAGTTATATATTTGTCTACACAACATTCCACTTCTATACATTGAAATAATTCTGCATTGAAATGACATTGAATGCATTCATTAGATACAACGAAAATACGTTGCATTTAATTATGGAAATTAAGTTCTTACCTACCAGTTTAGAGTCAATAACCTACCTACACATTGGAAGAGAAATTCATAGAACGAATGAAAATATATTCGGGCTATTAAAAATAGAACTGTTATGTGTCTCTGTTTACTTTATTTAGAAATATATTTAATAGGGAAATTACACGAAAATGTTATGTAATGTAACTCTGTAACTAAATAAGAAGTTGTGAAATTGTTAATTATTAACTAAATTCGGCGTAAGATCACCTTGATAACCTTCATTTTAACCATATATCAAAATACAGAAAAATAAGAACGTTATCATTGGCCAGCCATATAAAATTCAGAGGTTACTCATAGGTCGATAAAAATTGCTCAAAATATTTCCCATCACTATTCAAAATCTTAAACCTGTAGACGTGATATTATTGTATTAGAAAATATAAATAGTAATTGACTTACAGATTTGATTTTGTTTCAGACAGAAAAACACGGACACTCCCGATCAGCTACGCGGCTACTACTGTCAAAATGTACGGAGAGGACGCGAAGAAAGGTCATTTGAAGGTCCGATGATAACGTGACAGTTCTGAGCGACTTGAGCGTTGACTAAAACGACATCTGTACGCAATGACGTCAAACACGAAGCAGAGACTGGAACAAAACGTTAAAGCTTCCTAGACTACTTAGCGACGAACTTGTTTTAGTCGTTACACGTATGTAGTGTAGATGGCGTTAAAAGAAATAACTCGTCCTAAGAACGTTAGGGTCTCCCCACATTAGTCGACGCCATTTCGGTAAAACGCGGACGGAAAAAGCTTTATGTCAACGCAATATTATTATGAGCGAACAAGCTTTTTCCGTCCGCGTTTTGCCAAAATGGCGTCGACTAAAATGGGGAGTAGGTACTGTAATATTTTTGGGTTTTCACGATTTGCACGCATTTTTATTAAAAAAAAAACCACAAAAACGGTTCCTAGCTAATCTCGTACAACAGTTAAGTACTTTTAATTCGACGTTTGGTATGCGCTGTTGTAGGTTAAAGTCGATGGGCATTACATTCGATTCAAAATTATTTGCCTACTAATTGTTAATTTAGTATTTTTACTGAGCATATCACATCGCTCTTAATTTCTTTTTTATTCTGTTATCAAGCAACATACTTTTACCAGCCACAGGGAATACAAAAAGGTTTTTATAAAATGAAGTTAGTTTTAGGCGTCTTAAAGTGGTTCTACTCGTAAAATAGACTCTATTTTAAAACCTTGGGATTCAACTCACTTGAAGCAAGGCGTAATTACGGGCTCTTGATCAGCGTGTGTCAGATATTGCGTGGAGGGTCTGACTGCCCGGAGTTGGTAGCGCAAGTGGTGCGCCTGTTCGCGCCCCCGCCGTCTCAAGCTAGGTTCAATTTTCGCCACCGAAGCCATGATAATAATATTTGCTAGCAGTTCCAAAGGCGCGCACGGTGTCCCGCAAAAATTCACCGCTTATTCGTGCCCTACGAAGTCTTAATGAGTTTCTTGCATCAGCACCTGCCAGTGATGTATTTGCAAGTAGCTGGAAGTCTCTATGTAGTGAGTGCATGAAGTTCTGCGAGGTGAAGGATGACCGTCCGTCTTCAATTAATTATTTGTAAGCCTTCCTTTGTTAACGTTTTTATTTTTTCGTTTTTTTTTTCCTCTTGTTTTGTTGCTTCATTGTATAAATTTCACAGTGCTTTGGTATTTATTACTGTTATGCTGTGTGATTATTTGAAATAAATAAATAAATAAAAAATAAAATAAATAAAAACCTCCTGAAACTTACAACAGTGTTAAAAATTACTTCGGAACTTGAAAAAGCCATGGTTTTATCTAGTAGGTACATTTTTTATTATCTAATTGATTTTAATATCTTGACTTATCTAATATGTAAAATAACATAAAATTGATAGGGATATAAAGTTTAGTTACCACTCTGTTAGCCAGGCACGTTCTTAAATTGACATAAAAACACGGAATTTTTCTATAACTTTTCACATTAGATAATTATTATCACATGTTGTGTCGTTGGCTAGGTTATCAAGTGCGTTATTTATTATTAAACAACACTACAGCGTGACCTATTATTATGTAAAATCGATACTTTATTTTATACCAAATGTAGTATTTAGGTACGGTCGAAGCAATTGATTTCTAATTCGCCGCAGAACGTTGTAAGTTGTATTTATGCAACCGATCTTCGAAATTTTGTTGGCGCGATGTGGGATTGTTTAGTTCGGCTATTCGACGATAGGTGGCGCTAGGGCGCTACATAGGTACTGACCTACCCTACACTACTCGCGAATTTGGAAGATGTTAAGCAAATACAGTGTAGAGTGGTATTTCGGCTTACCTCCTCAAACTTTACCTCGCTTCGAGCTACTTCCTATTTCTGCCTGATTTTGCTGCTAAGTCAAGGCCTTGAATATGTATGTATATGTATGTAACTCTTTATTGCACAAATAATCATGACAAAATAACAGACAAAACAGAACATAAGTACAAAGGCGAACATATCCCAAAAGGGATCTCTTCCTGCTAACCTTCAAGCGATTGACAAAACATGTGAAATAATAATGAATAATGGGCTCATCGCGGTTTTGAACGAGTGTGTATCGTCGCTTCGGACTTTAGCCAGTTTCTAGATTACTTCGCCAAGAACTTCGTGAGTAGTGTAGGAGAAGCTTAACGATTTCTCATACCCCCACGTTCGATGAAGCTGCCCACGGTTTGTGCAGATCTTTCGCTACGATATATTCCCGTGTGGTGCCGGGTTAGAATTGCACCTCCTCCTTTCTTCCCGTGGGTGTCGTAAAAGTCGACTCTGGGAAAGGGTTAGTGTATTGTGGGCGATGGGCTAGCAACCTGTCACTGCAATATCACGTTTAACCATCTTGTTACCCTGAAATTGCTAAACGTGGCAATGGTTTTTTGAATTCATGTGCTCTGCCTACCCCTCTTGGGAAAACAGGCGTGAGAATATGTATGTATGTATGGCCCGCATAAGCCCGAATTCAACCAAAGGAGGATACAACTTATTATTGGCATAAGTCTCTCTTCATTTAAAAAAGTAGAAAGAGCTCCTAAAACTCCTAGGAGTGCCAAGAAAAGGGGGAGGCTTTTGCCCAGAGGCAGGTATAAAAAAAAGAGTGACAAGACTAACTTGAATTCTTGTTCGGTTAAAATCCACCCTTATAAGTCTGCAGTTACACATTTTAAATACAAGTATGTAATACAGACAAAGGTCATGTTATCTTAATTCCGTAAATACACGCTGTATAATCGCGTTAATATCGCTATCTTACGTAATTTATGGTTTGAGCTCAGTTTGTCTTCCAACAACACAGGCGCGCAGGTGACTATTTTGTTTATTATTTTTGCTAAATTAAATTTGATTTTACTTTATTTTTATTCGGTTTGTGACATATTACACCACAGAAACTTTTTTTCTAAAGCATTATGCCTTCTCTATACTACTCGTGAAGTTGACGAATGTTAGACGAATACGATAGTGTAGAGAGTAGGGTTTCTGCTCGAGATTTCTCGAAGCGGGAATTCCCGGGAAATTCGGCCTTACTCGAGACGAGAAAAATGGCGTCGAGAAGTCGAGAAGTCGAGAAATCGCACCTCAAAATAATCACGCGTGAATTTTGGATTAAAATGGCCTTCCGCAACACTTTTTGTAACGCGTTCTTCTCGCTAGTTCCTATATAGAGGCACTTCGGAGATTATCTATTCTGAGCTTCGGCTTACTTCGTCAAACTTCGTCTCAAGCGACTTCCATTTGCTGTCGGTTTTTGCAGCCGAGTCAAAGGGCCTGAATGGGCACATCGTGAAGTTGAACAAGTGTGTAGTGTTGCTTCGGACTTTTGCCGAGTTTCTAGAGTACTTCGCCGAGGAACTTCGCAATACTGTAAAAGAAGGATTAGGTATCTTCACGGCTGTTACAGTGAGAATTTGTATTGTTATTGTATGACTCTTTATTGCAGATAAAACAAGTTACAGGATAACATCCTTATGTACAATGGTGAATTTATCCCCGAGGGGACATCTGCCAGTTAACCTTTATTTGTTTAGAGAATTTTGTACAAGTAACCGCTTGGGGCGCATAAAATTATCCATACAAGCCGTTTAAACCGTCACTAGCGAGTAGGTCACTGTAAAGTCATGGCTATGTTACTAAAGTTTATTATTTTTTACACCTAGTACAATCGCGAACCGGGATTGTTGAGTTACCTACCAATGTTTGTAACTTGACCGTATAATACTAATCCAATGGCGCAGCGCAGACGACAGAGTTTTGTGCGATCGAGTCTGCGCAGCAATAAATTCTTTGAATGGCGCGCTGACAGTTTCCACGAAACTCTGAATGGAAATTCCTGGAAACTGTCAGCGCGCCATTCAGAAAATTTATTGCTCCACAGACTCGATCGCACAAAACACTGTCGTCTGCGCTGCGCCAATAGCTAACATCTAGTCGGTCACATCGGTCATTGATTACACGTCTAAATCGCGAATAGTGGCAAGTGGCTCAACAATCCCGGTTCGCGACTGTACTAGTAGCAAGAGCAAGACGCGGATTAAGAAGGTCGCAAGTCCAATTAACGCCTTTTAAAGTAGTAAGCGTTTCATGAATTTTACGTCCTTTTTCAGCAAAATGACTACGTACTTCTCATACCCTGAGCCTGCCCTCCAGGAGGAGCTGAAGAGGACAGCTGAAGCTATTGTAGCCCCTGGAAAAGGCATCCTTGCTGTCGATGAGGCCAATGGTAATAAAACTTATATTAACGTAATAATTTAGCTCTTAACATCACGATAAAAATTAAAGGTATTGAGATTATACATACTTCTCAATTTCATCCTAGGAGATCGTAAAATGTAGCTTGCTACCTTTCAAGTGTTACAAAACATGAAATAGTCTATGTTACGTTTCGTGTGCTTTGTCTACCCCATTTGAGACTGCAAATGTGATGTTGGTGCAATGACTACGATTCTAAACACAACCACGAAACCACGAAGAATTTCCCGTATTCTGAAATAAAACGTGAAGTTTACTTTTTCGAATCTGAAGTCCTTAGATACTTCTTCGGATTTATCTAGACACGCGGTAGCGTGTCAAGCCAAGTTCAAGTACTTAATAGAATCTGTACTTCTTGAAATGTCTATTTCAGAGGGGATCGGAAAGCTGCTTGCCGGTGTGGGGTTAGAAAATACAGAAAACAACCGGAGGAGGTACAGGCAACTCTTGTTTACAACAAAGGTGAGTGTTTAACAGCATTTTATACATACATACATACATACATACATATTCTCACGCCTGTATTCCCATGAGGGGTAGGCAGAGCACATGAATTCAAAAATCCAGTGCCACGTTTAGCAAATTTAGCCTCCTGGGTCCTGGAGATACTAATTTTGTCAAAACTATTATTTTTTCCATAAAATGTATTAAGTACATACCCCTTACTGTCGGA
>BHDV01006478.1:17449-35414 GCA_005406045.1 Adoxophyes honmai | reverse complement strand
GTGAGATTGGGGGGTGGGGGAGGGGGTTAAATAAAATCTCACGAAATCTCACCAAGGGGGGAGGGAGGGTCAAAAAATTGTAAAAAACACCTCACGTAATTTATGGACGCCCCCTAACGGGGTATGGTTATGGCTAAGAGTCAGATTGTTTACAAGATTGCAGCGACAGATGCATCCCATCGAAGATGGGCGACATATCGTTTCAAACGTTTGATTAGTGTTTTTTTTTACATAAGATATGTACAGTGGTCGGCAATAAACTTGGCAACTTTTTAAGTGGTGGGGGTAAGTAAGGTAAAATCGATGTGCAAACTTACCCCACGGCTTAAAATCTTTCCAATCTTATTGCCGAGCACTAGGTATACTAAATAAATAAATTACACTACCGGTAGGTACCTAAGTAAAATTTAAAACTAATAAATTGTCTAAGACTACGTCTGTATTAATAAAGCTTCGAAGCGCTATTTCTACAATAAAGTGTAAAATTGTTTAATTTTTCATAAGTACCTACCTATCCCACACAGCACTAATAATGGCAACAGAATGAGGTCGCGGTACATATTTATGAGAGTTTAAATCAATACTTATTTTTGCTCTTGTCTGTCAACCTAACATCGTATTGTAATGTACATAATAGTAATGATTCGTCTATATTACCTAACTAGCTTTTGCCCGCGGCTATGCTCGCGTTAAATTCCGGGCAACACAGAAGAGATCTCGGAATTACATATTTAATTATTTTTTTACACCTTTGGTTACATTATTGACGATTACTAAGGATCTCTTATTTTTTTCAAAATGAAACGTAGCCTATGTCGATTCGGAAGAATGTAGCATTCTAATAGTGTTTTTTTTTAGCTACTAGGTTTAGTAGGTACTTTTTGAGCCTATTATTCACTACAAACATACAAAAATACAAACCAACAAAGAAAGAAATCTTTCCTCTTTATAATATTAGTGTAGATGGGGTTATTTTCTATAACTATGTTGGCGGCGTGCTCACATGCCAGCGATGTCAACGTAAGTTTGCAGCCAAGATAGGCTATATAAGCCATCTCAGGGCGCACGAGCGCCAATCGGAATAGGAGTCCTCAAAGTGGTTGCCATGGCCGAAATCGGTCGGATCATTCATTCATTCAGATGGGGTAGAACATAGTAATACGAAACGTCACATCTATATAGACAAAACTGTGACTAGCTTGCACACCGCCGCCATTCCTAGGTATAAAGTTAGATTTAAATGGTTACTGATTGGTTGCTAGCTTTTCGTCTAAACTCTAAAGCATACCTAAAAGCCTTTTTTTCTAAGTCGCTTCTTACGATATTCAGGGAACAAATGGATTTTAAAACCGACAACACACGTTGCCAAAAATTAAAAATGTCTTCTTTGATGGCTTCAAGTGAGACCAAACCTAATATTGTAACGCCGCTGAAAAGAACAAGCTTCAGTTTTGAAATATATAGAAAATATAGAGCAATATCCCTTTAGCAACAGGAATTCGTAAAATACCAGAGCCATCGAGGCATACTCAACTATGCACCACTCCCCGTAAATGGCAAACCGCAGGAAGGTTAGCAAGCGCTGTTTTCATCTTCTTGTCTCATTCCGCCTCTACTAGGAAGAAAGAGACGAGGGGATACAGAAACGAGGCTCAAACCTCGTACTAGATGGGCTGGGAATTCCGCAGATTGTGAAGCATTTATGAAAAATGCTTGACCGTACCTTTGTGCCGATATCGACGGATTTGAGCTATTTTGGGAAATCGAGCAAGCTGGAGAATGTCATTTGCGCGCTTTGAACTAGTTTTTATTATATCGAGGGACAAACGTCGTTTATTTTTGCAAGTTGGCTATTTAAATCAACTTTCTCAGAACAATCTATATTCGCTTAATGACTTAACTTTACTGAGTATGATAGGCCCTAACTAGGAACTTAATCGATTGCCCATGACCTAATCTAACATACACGGTCAATATCAGCCATTATTTCTAACTACTTTGCTAATCGTGGATTCTCTTTCTTCTAGAAACTTTTTTTAATATTCACTGGCCAGTATGGATTATAAAAAAAAAAAACTTGCGCTAGTAAATTCTTAGTGGCCTGTTATTTTCAGTCTTTTGTTTTTATTCCATTTTTAAAGTGCCAACTTTTTTCAACAGAATCTATCTGAGCACGTGTCAGGAGTGATTCTCTTCGATGAGACAGTGTACCAGAAGACTGATGACGGCACACTCTTCATTGATGTCCTGAAGAAGCAGAACATTATTCCAGGAATCAAGGTAGACCGGGATGCAGTGCCGTTGTTCCTGTCGGAGGGAGAAGTTACTACTCAGGGTGAGTAGGTATTGTAGAGGGCCTGGTGTAAGGATGAGGACCATTCATATACTATTTATCACTCATACACAGGGTTGCCAACCGTACTTTTATATGTATCTGTATACTAAGTTTAGAGTGAGGCGTGCATTTCAGTCTCCGAACTCTTATGCTTATTTTGAAAAATATATTTATTCCGCTGAAGAAATGTTGATAGCACTCTACTTATAAGCTCATCCTGTAGCGTGTGCACCGTTATGCCTGGGTTGCCAAGCATCAGCAAGCCGTTTAGTAATTTTTATATCGATGGGCCATCACAATCTATCAGTTGGCACATCACGGTAGGGGAATAGTTTAGACACGTGCGAAAGAGACTATATCTGTAATTGTCTATCTAGAGACTTAAAAAAATACCAGAGTCTAAATCTAGTCTAGAGGTGGCCCATTTTTCTGGTAAGCCTTCCCTAAAAAAAAAACTTCATGGGGTCCATGACAAATCCCGAATCCAAGCTAAAAGCGTTAGAAAAGACTGAAAGACCACTTTGAAATTACTTCCTGGTTTCCAGGCCTGGACGACCTCAACAAACGCTGCGCCAACTACAAGAAGCTGGGCTGCCGCTTTGCAAAATGGCGGTGCCCTCTCAAAATAGGCCAGAACACTCCGTCACCGCAGGCTATCAACGACATGGCTCAGGTCCTGGCGAGGTATGCGGCGGTCTGCCAGAGCGAGGGTCTTGTGCCCATCGTGGAGCCAGATGTGTTACTGGACGGTAAGTCATTGCCAATGAAATTATAGTGGAACCAATTGACTTCTGACCTACCGTAGGACGTTGTCTCAATTTTCATAGTAAAGATTCCCTTTGTGAAGCAATGCAATATTACTATGATGTTTAGTGTAAGTAGGATTTATAGTTGGTCAGAAATCAGTTGGTTCGATAGTACATTTTGCTATAGTGTAGCTATAGTTTTTAATAGATAGTATCCTGCGGACTTTTTCCACGGAAGCAAGAGTATCACAGCGATGATTGTCGTATCACATTTTTCTCTACAGGGTGAAACCTAATTGATGATACAAAATTAGTGCTCCATACTCAGCTATAGCTACGCAAAACATTGAATTAGTTAAATTGTAAATATTGTGTGATAAAATTTAGGATATGTTAGTTTTACTAAGGTGGAATAAAATAACGACTTCTATGTATGGACACTATGGACAGCTTAAATGTATCATGACAAACCACCTTATATTTATTAAAACAAATAAGTGCGCTGTCAGAAAAATTGATGGGAAGCCTGTGAACCAACTCATTGTATTACCAGGTGATCATGACATCGTAAGAGCTCAAAAAGTCACCGAAGTGGCGCTTGCGGCTCTCTACAAGGCACTGAATGATCACCACGTCTTCCTTGAAGGGACGCTTATCAAACCAAACATGGTGAGTACATATCTGGTACTATTAAACTTGCAATTAAAAATGTAAAGGCGAAAGTTCGTGAATGTGTGTGAGCATTTTGCTATGGCAAGCAGGAAGATGAAGACACACGCATAGACTACCTTTCATCCTCATTTTGCTAGGGAATTCTACACAGACGGAATGGTAGGGAACTTTTTTATTCATTGTGACGACGCTCATTTGTACAATCCTTTATTTAAATACTAGCTGTGCCCGCGACTCCGTCCGCGTGGACTTCGATTTAACTCTGGCTACTAATAATAATAACTCTGATTATCAGATACTGTCTGTTCATTTGTACGAATTAGTATCAAGAAAAGAAAGTGAACTTGAACGCTTCATTCAGAGCAAAATAAACGAAACGCAAAACACATACACGATACGTTTTGTGAAACTTGGAACGTGCAAAACCATTGGTTATATTTTGGGTGTTTTACAGGAAAAAATTAACTGAGTATTAGATATAACAATTAGTTATAAAGCTTCTCTGTACACGATGTTACACGTGGAGCCGGCGAGAATTAAAGCGTGAAGTTTTCTAGGGTAGGGAGGGACCTCTTCGACGTACTGCTTACGCCCAGGTTTTTCGCCAAGTTGGTCCACGACACCTCATGGTCGTGCAGTCGGTGCGGCTTTTTTTTGGGCGGTGGGAAAATGCTTTACGCATACCGCCACGTCTTGGGGACGACGTGACGGTTATGTAGGGCTCTCCTCACAGGAAGGCATACCCATTAAAAACCCACCGGTGGTTCCTGCCCGCCAGATTAACAGGCGTCGGGGGGTCCCTAGGGACGCACCAGCTCACTTTTTCTTCGCGTGGGTGATATTCATCGACGAAGTGAAGTAGGCTGCGTCGTCGGCGAAAAGTCCCAGTTGGACGTCACCGATCACCGGAGAGTCGTCGATGAAGAAAACATAAAGGGCCGGTGACACAGCTTCGCTGTGGGACGCCCGCTAGGATGCGGCGCTTCGTTGAGGTAGCATCTTCCACCGTCACGACGTGTCTTCTGTCATTTAGGAAGGAGGCCAGAGCGCGGAGCTGGTAATGCAGATAGTTTGAATAGCAGCCACGCATGCCATACCCTGCCGAACGCCTTTTCAATATCCAGCAATACAGCCGCTGCTTGCTCCTTCCTGTTTCTCGGCTCGGCCAGGAAGTGAAGCACTCTCGTTAGCTGCAGGGTTCTGGAGCGCGCTCTACGAAAGCCGAACTGTTCGTGGCGCGGTGCTATGTGTGGTTGCAGACGTTTTAGCATTAACCTTCCGAACACCTTGGCAGTGGTGCTGAGGAGCGCGATCGGTCGATGACTCTCCGGTTTCTGTAGATTCTTCCCGAGCTTCGGTATCATTATCAAGCGACCGAGCCGGCCAGTGCGCGTGACTCCGTTTAAGATTCTAGTCATCGCCGCGATAGTCCATCGCGGTAGATGTGGCAGGGCCATGTTCGGGATCGTGTCGACGCCAGGTGTTTTCTTTGGGTTAGATCTCTTTAGCTCCCTTTCCACTTCGCTGGGCGAGACGATAACTGGGTTATCATGGCGGGTCTCGATGGGTGGGGTGAAGTATCTTTCCAAGTGTTCGCTGAGTGCTGCTGTGTACTCGGCGTCGTCCCATGGGTTCGGCTGCAACCGCTTCTCGAGGCACTTGGCGAAGATCTCCGCCTCGTCTTCCGCTTTGTACCACATTTGGCCGTCCCGATCTCGCAGTGGTCTCGTTGGCGTCGATGTTCCGCTCAGCTGTTTTTACAGCCGGTCGATGGAGAGGACGTCTCCGTCTATCGACGCGATGTGGCTCTACCAGGCCTCTGTAACATGCAACTTCAGTTCTTCTTTGGCCTTTTCTACCAGGGTCTTTAGGGAAGGGCATCTAGTCAGCCGCCACCGCCGCCTCAGTTGGCGGGTACGCTGTATGAGATCTGGATCTGGGTTGGGAGTGAGTTTCTCCTCTTTGTTTCCGGAACAGTGTGTGTAGCTCGACTAAGCGACTTCTGGATGTTGGCGGCCAGTATGTTGGCGGCTTCTTCCACGTCCTCAGCGGATGTGATCGGTCAGGTCTGGGATTTCTTCTCCAGAGCTGCTGAGAACACTTTCCAGTTGATGCGTCTTCCCGGCCACCGTTCTATTGTGGTTGCCGTGGACTTCAGGACTGGTATGTGATCGGATGCCAAGTCAGGGAGTACCTCCTGCACCTCCTCTACAGTCTCCTTCTTCTATCCATCTCTACAGTCACTTTCTTGCTAATGCCTGCTCCGACCCGCTAGCAACGCAGTAATTGGTCTGTTCTTCGGGTCCCAAGACTGCGGCTTTGTGGATCGCCCTTCCGGCGGTATCTGTGTTGATGGAGTGCCAGGCTAGATGTTTGACGATGAGATCACCCGCCAGGATGATCTGCATGGGTGCTATGCCGTGATGTTGGCCATGCCACGCCAAGTTCTGCCGTGATGTTGGCCGGTGATGCCGCCGGTCTGTAGGCCGCATAGATCCGTAGTTGATGGCCCTCCAGTAGGACGTCAACTTCCAAGATGTTCAGGGGGTTGAGTTGTTTAGGTTGGCCGCGGTGGAACTCGCGGCGGGCTTTATAGTAGTGCTTGCCGCGCCTGTGCAACGTCCAACTTAAAATGGACCCTATTTTGTACGGTTTAGTATATTACTGCCAGCTCTTCTTATGTTGGTTGTTTGTTCGTGTGTTATCTTTTTTTTTCATAATTATGCAAGTTCCATATTATCATTTAAAGGACTATAAATTACAAAACTTCAATGCTTTCACTAAGTTTTCTATAAACCAACAACGATACTTTCAAGCACTAATTGATCAATTCTTAAAATGGACATAACTTTTTTATTTGTGAACCGATTTAAATAAAATATACCCTATATGTTAATCCGAAAAATTGCCTATACATCAGTGAAAACCGCAACCTTCTACGTTAAGCCGTTTTAGAGATTAGCGCGCACAAACAAACAGACAAACAGACAAACAGACAATAATTCTAAAAACTATTGTTTTGGGTTCTATTACGCTAATAAATAGCCCTAGCAACAGTTTTTCTCAAATATCTTCAATGTACAGACACGGCCTTGTTACAGATTTATTATATGTATAGATAGATAGAAGTAGTTTAATTATGTCCCGATGTTAGTTTTTTTGTTTGTACCTAATAAAATCTTGGTAGTTTAACTTGGTTTAACCGTTTGAGTTTCTGGAGTAGATAACTCGAATGCCAACAAATTAGTCAAGTAATAGGAAAGATAAAGATCAGAACACAAGTGTTACACACAAATACACAGT
The DNA here is from genome assembly GCA_005406045.1 of Adoxophyes honmai. Lineage (NCBI taxonomy): Eukaryota > Metazoa > Arthropoda > Insecta > Lepidoptera > Tortricidae > Adoxophyes > Adoxophyes honmai. The sequence continues at coordinate 28,358 of BHDV01006478.1, read as the reverse complement.
TGTTGTTTAGAACACCTCTCCAGCTACGAGCCCGTTAAAAAATCATAAAATTGGGCTTATTTAAAGTCTTGAAATTCATGTCCACGGATGAGATCTCTTTTATTGCTTCTTGTGTATGAGTTTACCCTTCTACATAATCAATTTGTATTGTAGGTATCTCCAGGACAAGGCTATAAGAACAAGGCAACCCCTGAAGAAGTTGCGAAAGCCTCGGTGACTGCCTTACTGCGAGGAGTACCAGCTGCTGTTCCTGGTTCGTTATTCAATGCACAGCTTAATCCTTTCCATCAATTCATTATCCACTCAAGAAAGAACCGAGATAAAATGGCATTTGGCGACTGTGAATCCGACGAAATTTTGAGTTTATGCACCTGACCACGACCAGACCACGTTATCAGTGCTAAAAATCCACTGAAATCATACCACAGGGTTGTTATTGTCATGGGACAGATTGGTTTTTCATGTTAAAATTTTTAGTTTGCATAGCCTTTACGTTTTCAATAGATCTTCACCACTGATAACGGGGTCTGCTTGTGACATAATATTTATATGCAATTGATAAGGCTATCAGTTTATTGCATCTCGGAGTCATCTTGACAATACATGTTTAAACAAAATTAACTAAGGTTAATGTTAACTTAGAAAATTGACGCAGAGTTGTAAAACGTGTCACTCAGGATACATCAGGACGAACAAGACCATTCTGCCAAGAGTGATGCCCAGAAGTAGAAGAATGTTAACCTCAAGTCGACTTGAAATCAGCATGAGGATCTAATAGTCATTTTTTGGGGTCATAAGTGTCATAACCATTAAATCATCCTCCAGGCATCGTCTTCCTCTCCGGTGGGCAAACCGAAGAAGAAGCCACGTTGAACCTGAACGCCATCAACCGGGTCCAGCTGAAGAAGCCCTGGACCCTGACCTTTAGCTACGGCCGCGCTCTCCAAGCCTCCGTCTGGAAGACCTGGGCTGGGAAGGACGAGAACGTGGCCAAGGCTCAGCTGGAACTGCTTAAGAGGACTAAGGTATGAAGCATCAATGGTATTAAACTTACTGATAGGGTGCGTAATAGCGTGATTAGAGAGATGTGTGGTCTGAAAGAGTAATAACAAGGATAGAAAAAGGCTTGTTGTGGCCATAAAGTTTGTACATCGGCCTTGGATTTAATTCAAGTATGGGGAAAGATTTCGATAGAGAGATCTGTCTCCAGGCAGATGTTATGCCTGGAAGCTTCAGCCGCTCGGTCTGCACAGAGAGAAAGTTGGAAGTTGTATTTACACAATCGATCTTCAAAACTTCGATAACGTGATGTAGGATACCATTTTGAGAGTAGAAGTTCTACTACTCGAAGGTGCTAAGGTGCTAGGTGTCCCTACAGAGGTTCTGTAGAGCGCCTTCTTGTTCTAACTTACGTCACGTCAACTGTCTTTCTCCAAGTACCGATGAGCAAACAAAGCGGCTGGGTACTGGACAATTGACGAATGGTTTTGGAACATGGCACCTATTTCCAACTGGTAAGAGGAAAAGTCGAGTGGTTTGATGTGGTTTGAGAGGATAATCTCCTCTCACCCATCGATTTCTCGGAGAAAGACAGTTTTCATAATAAAACATTTTGATTTCAGGCAAATGGTTTGGCTTGCCAAGGGAAATATGAAGCAGGATCAGTGACTTCTTCTGCGGCAGACAAATCTAACTTCGGAAAGGATTATAAATACTGAAGATCTGAAACGCTTGTTATCCAAACAATCAATAAAATTATTTTCTTTGTTACCTGAATATAATGTTGTTTTATTTTACCGCCTTTTGTAACATATATACATCAGGCCCGTATCCTCAAATCCCAGAGCAAACAAAATGCTACGCAGGCAAAACCATACTTTTGAAACTATTTCACGTTCCGTGGCCGTTTCTAGCATATTTTTTTCGAGTTGGCAGCTTGTCAACCTATTTTCTTAATCGCCACCTACGACATCCACGAAATAAATGGAGACGTGCTATTCTTAACCCGACACCACAAGGAAAACTATAATTCTTAGTATCTTATACATACAACAGTACAGGTAGTGTATTCAATTACGAATAGTTCTTAACGAGGCTTAACCGAGTACGAAGTAACCTTACGATTTACGGACTAATTATTAACTGCGTTGTAAAGAATGTAATTGTAAGTAACATAATCGAGAATAACCACATCCTCCATTTTACCCATTTAATCCACCTTATTTTAGCCCTCCGGATAAAAAGGCACAATCAAAATACTCCTAGGTGCCACAAAGTCACATCTGCAATTTTTATCGCCACATTTTATCGTCGGACGTGACAAAAACTTTCTGTTTTCCACCTTCTTCGTACGCAAAAGAATTATTTGTTTTTGCGTCACGTTTGCCAGCTTGCTGCCAAATAGAGCCATTCTTTTTTGGCTCACACATATTTTGTTTCGCGCGTGACTATTGTTGTTTTTAGGAAAGTGAAATATCATAGGTTCGCGTAGGGTTCTTTTCGCTTAGATAGATAGATCGTTTAGGCGTTGTTTACAATTGCACAGCGAAAAATGTCATACATAAACTAATGGGAATCTTTGAATATCGAACTCGTCAGAAAAATTAATCAAAATAACTGGAAATAAAATAGGCCTGCCTTATTCATATTTTTTTCCAAAGCAACGTTCCTTTAAAACATGACATTGTAATACATATGACCCAGTGTCCGACGCTGCATCAATAATCGTAATTTTTAGTTCTAATAAGTATAAAGGCATTAGAAGTCAAAAGCATCAATCATTGGAATTAGGCTGTCCAACATTGGGTAGGTACATTAACTCTACGTTACATTATTTTTTTGTGTCTGCTCTAATTTCATAAATTGTTTCAGTCGCTCGAATGTCAGCAAGAAGAGATTCTTAGAGATATGTTTGCTTTTGTACTTTTTAAGTTGTTGTTGTACTTGAAATTTTAGTATATTCGGTAGAATAAAGAGTTATACTTATACATATAATATCGTATTAAATTAAACATACATCAGGTACCAACAACTCTTTCATTAAAGTGCTCTTAAAATTCCGCGTTTTCCCAGTTCGTCGTGCCATATAAACATTTCTCGTAGAGGCAAATTTTCCTTCACGTTTTAAAGAGAATCGCACAAGCATGACGTATAGAACAAAAGTTCGCTGGAAAGGCACTGCCGTTAAAAAGTTATGAGTATGAGACTCTCGACCCGAGAATGAGTTGCACTTAAGTCATAAGCTTATGGAGTTTAGAGATATGTTTTAAAGGCAAATTATAATAGAATTATGAAAGTTTATTGAACAAACACGTTTGTTACATTCAATTTACAACATGATACGGATATAATAATGTTTGAAAATCTCAGAAGTCTCTAAGGATTTTTTATGATATACCTACGTCATTATTAGAGGTCACTCAGTATGTATGACTGACACAGGTGACGGTTTTCGAGGGACTGCCCGTATTCCTCGGCGCGACCCCAAAGCACAAAATAAATCACACTACTGATTCACAGAGCTTACTAAGTATCAGAACAATGTGTACCGTTGACTCTCTCATTTATCTAACGTAAAATTAACGTGGCGGGTAGTCGAGATTCTAACAGTTTTGATATACTGTATCCTACACTTGCTGCGCCTGATGAGAGAAAGGCATCATCTGTCTCTCTGTAACAGCTACGTAAATAGGAGACATCTTCAGCGACGCTCTCAGTCATCTTCGCTTGACCGCCCTAGAATGTCCCTCGCTGGAAATCGCCCATTTGGCGGGCCTGACCTCATTACGGAGAAGAGTGGAGTACTGGAGGAGACATTCGAAGCCCGAGGGGCAACACCCGCGACCTGGCCACCGGCGTCGGAAGGGACTAACACCCAGCATAGCACCCTACGAGGCTGAAAATCACGGCCCTCTCAGTTACCGCTAGCTACCGACGAATGCGTATGTATGTAAGAAGACACGCGCTACATTTGAGAATTATTATCATCATCATCAAAGTCACATCATTATCACATAAGAGTTAAACATCTTGACGAGCCAATAATGCGGTGTTTTCTAGTGTTCTGACTGTTATCGTTTAGAGCAAATATGAAGCCCCTAAAACTGTGCAACCGCCAATCTCTCATAGTTTGGGGCTCAGCTGTATCTCGAATTCTTGGGAAGCGGCTGCGTGCAGACAACGCGAACAATGCAGCAGGAAAAGACTAACTTTGACCCAGTTCTCTGCAATCGACGCTGGCGAAATAAATTTAAATGGGACTTGCTGTATAGCGGCTGAATATGAGTCTTGAATCTGCACTATGTTCCAGCTAGAGAGTTTAGAAGTGTTAGCTACTCCGTTGCTGTCATGGATATCGTTAGAAACGACTAAAGGACCGTCTCCGCGAGATGGAACACTTCAACGGTTGGTCCGATTGGCTTGAAATTTGGTACGACATGCCTAGGATGAATAAATAAATAAATAAATAAATAAATATCACTGGACAATTTTTTACACCAATCACCTAGTCCCAAAGTAGGCAATTTAATGCCTGTGTTATGGGTACTAGACAACGGATAAACTTACTTATATACAGATAAACATCCAAGACTCGAAAGCAAACATTCGTATTCATCATACAAACATCTGCCCCGACCGGGGATCGAACCCGGGACCTTAAGCTTCACAGTCAGGTTCTCTAACCGCTGGGCTATTCGGCCGTCAATCACAATGACAATGAAGTACAGTTAAAAAAAATATCGGCAGAAAAAAAAGTTGGTTCGGTTATGTTTGAACAAACGCGCGCTATTTTGATTTGATTTCAATCGGGTGCAAATATAAATATTGCATGCATACTTATTAATTCACAAACAGAACTAATAATCAGACCCAGACATGTTGACAGCAAAGCAAATCAAGCTTTTAAATATTGGAAATTTAATGATCCTGGTTGAGATACAGGTTAGTTAACCTGAAATAGCGAATTATAGAATGGTTATATCTTTTTCATCTAAGTATGTACATATTTTTAAACCTAAAATTGTGCTATTCTGACCTGTGTGGTTTCGAGTGTAGAATAACATAAGAAAAAAAAAATAGACATAGATAAAAGCTTTATTATTGATCAAATCTAAAAAATAAACATTTAACAAGTAACGTGAACTAATATAATTATGTTATGAGCCAACCAGCGCCAAAAAGGTCATACCTTAATTTTCAGCGCCGTTCCGAAAATATCCAGCTCATCCTAGGATAAGTAAGTATTGGGCCTTCAGAAGTACCTACTTGACTCAACGAATGAAGTTTTAGATGGTTCAAACAACGTTAATAAAAGACGTACTTACCCTTATAACTCACTATTTTTATGAGTCCCCGGTAGACGGATATATCAAACGGGCGAGCCGAGTCTCAGGGGAACATCCGACCCATGCTCCTTCTAATTTAAGGTTCAGGTTTCTTAGATTAATGTGTGGAATCCACTGTAATTGTATGGGTGCTCTGGTAGGTTAAACGTGGATGTCTAACCTCCGACGAAGGGGTGTTATACGTACGAGTATGTTAGTGTTGTGAGTGTGATTGTGTGTGTTTTTTGCATTATAGGTTAATGAACACTAAACTTAACCAGTAATTTAAAAATACTCTGTGGCTTTCGTTGATTGATCTTTGACTTTCTGTGTAGTGTTAGGTTTGTAGTAATTTTCTAAATATATAGGTTAATGTACCTTTTTGACTATGTTTGACTATGCTAGCAACCTGTCAAATTATAACTCTCAACCTAATATAAAAAAATTCTTGACGGTTAAAAACATATCCATACTATTTTAAAAGGAAAAATGCACCCTTAGGGTCGATGTTACCAATGAAACTAGAATAAAATGAATTATTGGAATGAATAAGTTTTATCCGCATTTTCATCCGAAAAATATACTATTGCTCGCGATTAATCTTGTAAATTTACGATTCAAAACAAAAACATGACAAATTAATATTGAAGTTTTGATAACAAGCGAGAGAGCGGTACCTAAGCATTGTTAGTGTTGCCACAGGGAATACATTAGCGTTTGGTGCCCATATTTCCATCACAAACCAAAATCCAACAAAGCCCTCCATCCAACGGACAATAAACTCATCTGTCCAGTCCTAACCACTAACCCTCCATCCACTAATAAATAATCGCGTGGTTGTGATTCAAGCGACCGCGACGTTAAATCACGGTGAACGGGTGTAAATAAAGGTTGGTGTGTTTTTACATACATACATCACCCCTGTAATCGCAAAAGGGGTAGGCAGAGCACACGAAAGGCTACCTAGACAATTCATGGCTACTTCTAGGATATTTTTATGATTTTAAGTTGACTGGTAATAGTGAGAGGTTGCTAGCGAATGCCTATCGCCTTTAATATCGTCGCCTCTAACGACATTCACGAATTCAAGAAATGGGGAGGTGCTAAACTCGACAAAACATGGCAAACAACAACATACGATTGTATTTCAAGAACCTACAATGGCTGGAATGGGGCAAACTGAATTTGATAAACAATTGAGCATCGGCGTCACAGTACGAAGACGGCCAGGTTGAAGTGGGACTGCGCAGGCCACATCAACCAAATGCATCCACTGCGAGCTAAGCATGCCACAGAATAGGAGCCAAGAGATGGTTGGCGATGACGGGGCAGGCTCAAACAAAGATGGCGGAACGACCTGGACGTGTATCTCAGCGACTGGCCCTAGACCGCTCTGGATAGGGTAGACTGGAGAACATAGGGGGAGGCTTTTGCCCAGCTGTGGTATTACCCAATCTAGATAATTATTACTATCTTTACCGGGGGGTGAGAAGATACGTAGACATGTTGTGGGGTGAGAAATAACCACTTTGTCAGTCGGTTGAATTCTGATTTAATTAACAAATCGTATAGCTAATATACTATGTGTTTAAAACTTAAGACGAGGATTATCTATCATGCGTGCTTGTATCTAATATCCCTATCAGCACGCATGAAATACATGCTGACAATGTGGCTTCCGCCACACTATCCATAAGACGTCCACTGCTGAACATAGGCCCTTTAGACTTCCATGAGTACCGGTTGGAACGTTGGAAGTGACCTGTATCTAGCGTCTTCCGGCAACCTTTATACGCTGCCCTTGCCGGTCCATGGTCTCCACTCAAACACTTTTCGACCATCGGCCATCTGTTAATTACCTTCATCTTTTTATTATTACATACTTTTCACTAAAGTTGTAACGAGTAGTTAAAGACCGATAAAAATCAGTTGGAAAACTAAATCCAACTACCAAAACGTAGTTCCTATCTTCGTTTGAACAAGGGAAGTTTCGTAGGTAGAACCAATCTATTTTTAAGGGGCAACCTTTCGTTTCGCTGCCAGGAATGCTTTATTTAAGCAGTAAAACATGAATGTGTTGCGTGCCGAAAGAGCGGCTTTATTTCTTCATGTCTGCAGCTTGGGAAATAAAATCTATTGTTTTCCGTGTACATACATAGAGACTGTTTGTATACGGCATACTGCTGAGTTGCAGGTTTTGGCTCGGTATGGTGGAACTTAGGGCTGATGGGAATGAGTGTAGTCACATTTCGCTGGAAAACCGCTAATTGGTTCCTTATATTTAGTTTTTTTTTCAAAGAGAACTTTATCCCGTGTCCCGTGTGGTGCCGGGTTAGAATAGCACCTCCCCCTTTCTTCCCGTGGGTGTCGTAAGAGTCGACTCTGGGAAAGGGGTTAGTGTATTGTGGGTGATGGGCTAGCAACCCGTCACTGCAATATCACGTTTAACCATCTGGTTACCCTGCTGAAATTGCTAAATGTGGCACTGGATTTTTGAATCCATGTGCTCTGCCTACCCCTCTTGGGAATACAGGCGTGAGAATATGTATGAATATGTAGAACTTTATCGTACGGAAAAAATAATTATCATGAATCTGGACTCACTGTAATGATTGACAATTACTTTTTATGAAATTTGTGCATAAACACAAACAGAAGCTCTTTTTTCCGTGTAAAAATTTGCGCCTTATGAATTCCCTGACTCGAAGCAGCATAGATGAATGAGTAGTTCTCTCACAGAAGGTGGGCATACCCTCTAAAACCACACGAGCTCCTTCATGGTCATTTTTTGAGTGGACAGTCAAGGAATCTTTACGGCCACGTCCGGTCCGCCCACTGGCCGCTGCGGAGTCGAGTCCTGAGGTGGCATTGTGTAATGCAGGTTCGGGATTCTCCAGTCTCCCTCGCAGGTGCCATATCGGGTGCTGGCTCGTCGCTATCGGTTTCTCAAGCAGAGAGACAACGAGGCAGCTGAACCGATACGACCCTGGTGTTTAAAATAACACATCACCCCTACTTCCCCGGATGTCGTAAAAGGCGACTAAGGATCTTTCCTTTATGATGATGCTTTAGGCGACAGACTAGCAACCTGTCACTATCATACTTCTTTCGTCCATTTTCAAACCCAAAATCATGCTGGAAGTGGGGACGAAGCGTGAAGTAGCTATAGTTTGGAGTATGGAACTTTGTGTGTGTGCTCTGCCTACCTCGTTCAGTACCTAATTACAGGCGTGATGTATGTACGTGTATGTATAATGAATAGGCTAGATGGCTAGAAAAAACTATTTAGTCCGTCAGATAAACTACGAAAAAATATTGTACCCATATTTTTTCTTTTATTTGACAGACGAAAAATTACGATAATACAGAGCCTAAAAGTTTCGCGTGACGTCACGTTTGAGTAAAAATTGTACTAATTTTTACTCAAACGCAATGTTTAATTATTTGATAAACTAAAAAAAATGTGTTTAATTTTTTTCAATAATCTAACTTACGCTCCAAAGAGGACGCTAAAGGTATTCTTATGAAAAAGAAAAGTCTTGTTAGTGAAAATATTAAAATTTATTCTGATTTAACTCCTCAACAACAGAGCCATCTAACTAATCTGAATAATGAAATGTCCGTCAGGACTGCCAATGGTGAATCGAATCTTGTAATCAAGTATGTCAAAGGCATTCCTCAGATTATCGAAGCGCCGACAAAAAACTGATCAACCTCGCCACTCACAATATCGCAGCTTGTCCCAACATGCCACCTAATAAGGACAACAACTGTACATATCAAATCGCAAACGACTACAAGGACATCACTATAAATAATAAATCTTTTAAATATTTTTATGCCAACGTAAGAAGCATAATGAAATCAGGCAAGCTTGACGAACTGAAATGCACCTTAAAATCTTTTGAATGCATCATTCATGTCATAATTCTAACCGAAACTTGGATAAAATCAAATGAAGAACTGGATAGAACACAATTAACCGGATACACGCATTACTCAAGCTACAGAACGGACACAAGAGGTGGTGGCGTTAGTATTTTTGTACACAATAACTTAAAACATAACTTAGTCGAAAGTTTAAATCAGGATGGAAATCACTACGTTTGGATTCACCTGGAAAAATATGCGTTTGACGTTGGTGCCATCTATAGGAAACCAGAACAGTCAAATTTTGACTCATTTTTGGAAACCTACTCCCGACAACTGAACAGAACTAAAAGAGCTATTATCTTTGGGGACTTTAATGTGAACCTGCTTAACACAGATCGTTTAACAAATTACTATAGACAGACTGTTAAAGAAAACGGATTCCAAATAATGAATCGAGTTGATGTAAATTACTCCACACGAGAAACCGAGACCACAAACTCGATCATAGATCATATCTCGGTAAATTTCACAGAAAATCATTTTCATCTAGCTCTAATAGATTCAGCGATGTCTGATCACAAACAAATATATCTAGAAATGAAAAAATACAAACCAAAACCCATACAAAGACGTAAGTACGAAGCGATAGATTATGAAAAACTCTATAAACTAACTGAAAATATAGATATCGATGATGAAGCGGAGTATAACATATTAGAAGAAAAAAATAACATCATACATCGCAAATAGTAAGGTTACCAAGTTTAAAAATCTAAACCCACCCAGGCAGGATTGGATCAATAAGGAGATAATAAATGGCATAAACCGACGCAACATCATATGGCAGAAGCTTAAGAAAAATCCTGGAGATAACAAACAAAAAGAAAATTTTATAAAAGAGCGAAATAAAGTAAGTGAGCACATACAAAAAACGAAAAGCCAATATTATCTAAAAGCTTTCCTCGACTGCAAATCGAACTCCTCAAGAATGTGGAAGTTGATAAACAACCTAGCCGTAAACAAAACAGATGAAGCTAAAGTCCCCTACAAGCTGAATACAGAGACTAGTACTTTAACCGACCCATTGGAAATCTGCGAGTATTTTAACAATTACTTTGCAAATATTGGTGCTTCATTAGCCAGTAAAATACCTGCTGTAAATGATTCTATAGTCATTAGTGATAGCATAGCTTCCAAAACATCTCTTACTGTTTTTACTCCTGCAACAATTGACGAAATAATATCTATAATTAATAAACTAGATGTAAATACCGGCACTGGTTTGGACGGCATAACGACTAAATCTCTAAAATGTGTTAGCAATTTGATAGTTGCACAGTTAACAAGATGCTTTAATAAGTGCTTGATGCTGGGCTGCTTTCCCCAGAGTCTGAAACTTGCAAAAGTCGTTCCTATTTATAAATCGTCAAGTAAGTCAGATCCTGGAAATTATCGGCCAATTTCAGTGCTTCCCGCACCGTCAAAAGTACTTGAAACACTACTCCGGAACCGCCTCGCAAAGCACCTTGATTCAATGAACTTCCTCTATGACAAACAGTATGGATTTAGACCACTATCAAATACCTTAACCGCAACAGTAGATCTTGTAACTAAAACTAAAATCAGTATCGATAAGAAACAAGTGGTTTTGGGCGTGTTTATCGACTTAAAGAAGGCTTTCGACACAGTAAGTCATCAGGTGCTTCTGAAAA
>BHDV01006478.1:0-13918 GCA_005406045.1 Adoxophyes honmai | reverse complement strand
CCTACACTTAGAAATGTGACTGATTGTTTGTTTTTATATTGTTAGTACGTTCATTAGATTGATAAGATTTTGTTTTAAATTGTTTATTTTCTCATATAAGTGAATGAATGTTATTCTTTTTTGGGAAATAAAGTTCTTTAAACCGAACTTACGGACTAATTAGAATGATATATTTTTAACCCTGTCATCATCCCTATTAATGAACGTGAAACCAGTAGGCAAACAGAATATCAATTCAGATAAATTAATTACATTATATATCACTTTCATTCCTTAATGTTTTTACATTTTAGACGGACATATTCACCTAAAGGAGTGTGGTTTGATTTAGAGTGTGCTTATTTGCTGTTCATTACCAATTCCGTTTGATGGGAAAGCGTCCGTATGTGGACTCAAAAACAACGATTTGTTGATGAATTGCGTTCTAACTTACCGTAAATAGACTTTACATTCTATGAGTACCTTAATACAAGCTTAAGGCTCAATTCACACCAGAAGAGCAGCGCAGCGCGGCGTAGCGGAGCGCAGTTCCAGTGTCATGAGAATATCAACTTTATTTTCATTACAATAAGACTTATTATCGCATGAGAAACTCTAACGATGCGCGCGGATGCCCGCGTATCCGCGGGAATTCCAGCGCATTCCATAAACAAAGCCGTGCGACTGCGCGAGCTGTCGCGGGAATGCCCGAGGATGCTCGAGTAGTCGCGACGGCCGCTGTCAATACATATGTCAATATGTCAATAATTATGTAAATTCCAGCGACTTCCTACGCATTCCAGCGGCTTCTCGAACAGTCGCAGGAATCCTCGCGCATTCTCCACGGTGCGGGTCGCTGCGCTACGGCGCGCTGCGCTGCTCTTCTGGTGTGAATTGAGCCTAAAGGGTGCTCTGACGTATCACACTAATAATATTATAAAATCAAAAGTTTGTGTGTATATTGTTACGTCTTCACGGGAAAATGGCTATGCCAATTTATGACACCCCGGATTAGCACATAAGGTACTTTTTGTCCTGGAAAAAACACGATTTTCACGGAGTTAAGTTATCGAATTATACGCAGAAGGAGTCACAAGGAGACGAGAGGGTTTGGGCTGTAAAAATCCTCAAGTAATTACAATACGTCAATAAATTATACACCAGAAATCTAAAGCAAAAAGTTACTAAGTAGCTTTGACTCCCTCCATAAACTCGTCCGTACCTACATCTGAATAAAAAACTCCACGGCACACCTCACAATATTAAAAGCAATAACTCACAAAGCAATTTGTATATTAAAAACAACTACATTCGTAGCATTACATTACGCATTACAGATAAGATATATGTTGTGGCCGGGTAAGTAATGTATTCCACTACGAACGCTTACGGATAACTCTGATATGTTCCGGAAAATGCGGATAACAGGGAGCGTTGGCAAGAAAAAAGTGAGATTTTTTGTAATATTTTTAGTTACAGAATTCTTCTTATAAAATATGGATAACTATCGTTTTAAATCGAGTTTACGACATGTTTCACACAACTCACAATTCGCATCAACAACATGATCTCTCGCACAATTTTCGACAAAATTCTTGTTGTACCAAGAATTTATAACAAACTAGCAGACCCGGCGAATTTTTGTTCCATCTAAGAGGTTTTTGTCTGAGTTATTTGGGATAAAAAGTATTCTTTGTTTAACAGTATGTTTTAACAGTATGTTTCTGGCGATTTTAGATAAACACGCTCCTCTTAGGCCAACGCGTGTTAAGCACAACCCGGCGCCGTGGCTCACGCCGGAGATCAAGGGCTTGATGGCTAGGAGGAACAGGGCTCGCGTCAAGCTGCGCTCTGATCCTTCTGAGGAAAATCGCCTAAACTATGTGTCGCTGCGAAATCGGTGCAATAAAATATGCAGGAATGCCAAACGAAGTTACATTTTTAAATCCATTGAAAACTGCCCTCCTCCTAAGTTATGGAAGTTTTTGAAGTCCCTTGGGGTGGGCAAATCTCAAACTAATACTTCTTCATTGATTGATCTCAATGGCCTCAATAATCACTTCAGTACGTCGCCTGTACAATTGGATTCATTAACAAAGCAGAACACTCTGTCTTCTCTTGCCAGTACTCGACACCCCGACATCTCTCCTTTCGAACTAGGTAACATAACCCCACAAGATGTGACTAAAATTCTAAATTCAATTCGAACGAGGGCTGTCGGTGAGGACGACTTGGGTCTGGACATGCTGATGTTGGGGGCGGAACACATTGCACCTATTCTATCCCACATTATTAACTTTTCTTTCTCCTCTGGCTGTTTCCCGACGTTATGGAAGCGTGCTCATGTGATCCCACTTCCTAAAACGTCGAATCCTGTTTCCTTTTCCGAGTACCGTCCCATCTCTATACTTCCAGTACTATCCAAAATCGTTGAACATTTTGTAAACCGTCGTCTATCCTCTTATCTGAATTCTCACGACCTCCTCAATCCTTTCCAGTCTGGTTTTCGTCCCGGGCACAGCACTGTCACGGCATTGGTTAAGGTCACTGATGACATTCGTCTCAATATTGAAAACAGAAAACTTACAGTTCTGGTATTACTTGACTTTAGCAGTGCTTTCAATACAGTCGACTTCGATATCCTTCTTGGAATTCTCAGTACTTTAAACATCTCCTCTGCTGCTTTGTCCTGGTTTCATTCCTACCTCTGTGGGAGGCAGCAGCGCGTCAGGGTGGAAGACCAGTTTTCGTCGTGGTCTGACCTTGCTGCTGGCGTCCCTCAGGGAGGCGTACTGTCCCCTCTCCTGTTTTCTATTTTTATCAACGGCATTACTGCCTCGCTGAAGTCATCTTACCATTTATACGCCGATGACCTGCAAATTTACTCTTCAGCTTCTATTGACGATTTTCCTCAATTGATTGAGCGCATTAATGCTGACCTTGAAAGTATTCGCGACTGGGCAGCGAGCTTTGGCCTCATGGTCAATGCTAAAAAGACACAGGCAATTGTAATTGGTGGTCCTCATTTTGTTTCCCGGATTTCTGACATAGTAGCTCCAAATCTGTATTTTGATGGTACAATTGTTCCTTTTTCATCTACTGTCAGAAATCTAGGAATCATAATGGACCAGACGTTGTCCTGGTCGGCTCAGGTTGCTGAGGTCAGTCGTAAACTTTTTGCCTCTCTGCACTCGCTCAGGCGTTTGCAAAATTTTCTGCCGCTCCAAACTAAAATCACTCTTGCTCATTCGCTTCTGCTTCCTCTTCTTGACTATGGTGACATTGCATACTTGGATCTTTCTGAGGGGCTACTTGACAAGCTTGATCGCCTTCAGAACGTATGTATACGGTACATTTTTGGGCTCCGTAAGTATGATCACGTCTCACAGTTCCGTGCACAGCTTAAGTGGTTACCTATTCGCGACCGCAGGAATGTACATATCCTGTCATTACTTTTTAATGCTCTTTTTAATCCTTCCGCTCCTTTCTATCTTTCTGAGCGTTTCAGTTATTTGGCTACCGGCAGTCAGCATCGTTTGCGGTCTAGCACAAATTTTCTCTTAGCTACTTCTTCTACCTCTTCCAGGACATATTCCAAATCTTTTACTGTGCACGCTGCTAGGCTGTGGAATCGATTACCAACTTCAGTTCGGCAGTCCTGCTCGTTGGGCACTTTCAGGAATAACTTGAAGAAGATGTGGACCACTCGTGATTGAATGCTTGGGTTTGTGTGAGAGGCATTTACTAATTTATTTATTGTATATATATATGTACGGTACGCATTTATATCTATATTTTACCGTTTATTATTATTTAGTAGTATACTTAGTATGTAGTAGATTTATGTAAGTATAAGAATTGAAGTTATTCATAAGTAAATAAATTTTCGCTTTTGTCGTTACCTGTTACTGCTCCTCTCTACTACTCAAAGGTTGGCTGGTAGAGATCCCTTTTTGGGATAAGTCCGCCTTTGTACATCAATTTTTTTTGTTTATGACTTATTTGTATTTCTTGTGTTTGTACAATAAAGAGTTTTTTACTTTACTTTTACTTCTTTGTCCATCTCCTGGTTTTAAGCTGCCTCCTCACTAATTTTCAGTCAAATCGGTTCAGCCGTTCTTGAGTTCTGTTATAAAAAGTGTAACTAACACAAGTTTCTTTTTTGAATATAGACATAGATGCATAAATACATACAATTACCTCTTTGTTCCCAAATGGGGTTGGCAGAGCACAAGAAACGTGATATAGCCAAACCAATGACTATTTCACGCCTTGGCTGCGAGGCGGGATAAATAGCACCTCTCCATTTCTTCCGTAGATGTCATAAGGGGCGACTAAAGAAATGGGTTTAGGTATGCTTTAGGTGGTGACAGGCTAGCAAGCTGTCACTATCATACCTCATTCATTTAATGCGAAGCGTGGAATAGTCATGGCTTTGACTAGGAAATATTTTTTGTGCTCTGCCTACCCCATTTGGGAATACCGGCTTCATGTTTATGTATTAATCAAACACAAAGTACTATCAGAAAAAGCTTCTATTAAACCATTTTGGTGAAATAGTCACAGTTTTGTGAACGGAAAATTTCGTGTGCTCTGGCATTTGGGAAGACAAAGCATAGGTATTTATGAACATTTTCGTTTTATTTTCCACTAGCTGTGCCCGCGACTCCGTCCGCGTGGAATAGGGACAAATTTCCCCCGTTTTTCCCACATTTTCCACTGTTTCTTCGGTCCTATTGGTCCCAGCGTGATGTTATATAGCCTAAAGCCTTCCTCGATAAATGGTCTATCCACACAAAAAGATTTTTTAAATTCGCATCAGTAGTTCCTGAGATTAGCACGTTCAAACAAACAAACAAACAAACTCTTCAGCTTTATTATATTAGTATAGATAAACAAATCTGCTGACGGTACGCAAGGTAAGCCCACAGACATTATGTTTTCGTTACATACGAAAGAAGGTGCGGAAAATGTTCCCCACAAAATTGCCTATGGAAGAAAAATCGACGAGGAAACTGGGTATTTTTTCTTCCATTTTCATAAAGTTGTGTTATTTTATAGCAATTTGTTTTGCCTCTATGTGTCGATTTGATATTGAACTCTGTTATTGTTAAGGTGTTTTAGTTTAGTATAGTTTTCCATTTCTTTCGAGGATGTCGTAAGAGGCGACTAAATAAATAGGTTAGGTATGCTTTAGGCGACAGGATAGCAAACCTAAAATTATGCTAGAAGTGGATGCGAAGCATAAAATAGTCATATTCATGGTTTTTTCTATGTCTCGTTTCGTGTGCTCTGCCAACCCCATTTGGGAATATAGGCGTAAATGGTATGAATGTATGTAACTAACACACACACAGATACTGCTAAATTTCTTTACGTAAGTACATTTTTTCGCCAATAAAGAACCTAACATCGCTACTCGAATGTTCACAACATTCTAACTTCCTCTCTATATTTTAGGTCTTTTACAGTACCAACTAACACGCACTACTAAACGCGATACAATCAACTTTTTCTCCAATAAAGAACTTCACGATGCCGATCGGATGCTTTCTCGATTATGAGTCCCCCTGAATCTTTGATTGGGGCGGGTCCCCACTTCCCCAACAGGGTTTTCTTGATTTTATTTCTCTGTAAGCTGCTTAAAAAGGTGATTACGTAGCTTTCCACACGTCCAGACCGCATTTCTTTGGACGAGGTGCAAGTGACAAGCGTTTTCTGTTTTGATGAAACTTAAGAAGAAATAGGTACACTCAATGTATAAATTTAAGTAACTGCTTGCGACATGGCCGTTTAAAAAAAAAGTGACAGTCTGATTGCTTTTAAACGAAAGTATTGCGATACTCCTTCATATCGAAATAAAACGGATACACTCACGTCTTTGTATTGAAATTACACTTACGCGTTTCGGGCCAATTTGTAACCCATCATCGGGAGTAACTACAGCGCCAGCGGTTAGTCGCGCACTGCGCGCCACCGCTCTTTCTGTGCGACTACTTGACGCAACTGAAACTAGCTAACTACCCACATTTTCGCTACCACATTATTACTGTCGAAAATAGCGCACAACACTTACAACATCTGTTTCTAAAAGCACGTTCGAACCGATCATAGATGCGGAACAGTTTTCCAGTTCAAGGTTACCGACCACTCACTCCTAGTGTCGTCGCACACGGGCCACCGGCCACAGCCACAAACGCCACCAAAAGCAGCTCTAGACGCTGCTACAAAAGTAGTCGAAGCTCGCGGCAGACACTTGTTTAGTTCAGACAACCGTTTAGTGGCCGGTGCGGGCCACAAGAAGCGAGCTGCGACGATTGTAGCGTGTGGCGGCCACCAGCGTCAACCGCGTGCGGTCGATATAAAATGTATGAAAACTACAGGAAATATGTTTCTGTGCCTGTGGCCGGCGGTCCGTGCGCCCCCTAACCCTAAGGCTCAATTCACACCAGAAGAGCAGCGCAGCGCGGCGTAGCGGAGCGCAATTTCAGTGTCATGAGAATTTCAACTTTATTTTCATTACAATAAGACTTATTATCGCATGAGAAACTATAACGATGCGCGCGGATGCTCGCGGATCCGCGGGAATTCCAGCGCATTCCATAAACAAAGCCGTGCGACTGCGCGAGCTGTCGCGGGAAAATGCCCGAGGATGCTCGAGTAGTCGCGACGGCCGCTGTCAATACATATGTCAATATGTCAATAATTATTTAATTCCAGCGACTTCCTACGCATTCCAGCGGCTTCTCGAGCAGTCGCAGGAATCCTCGCGCATTCTCCACGGAGCGGGTCGCTACGCTACGCCGCGCTGCGCTGCTCTTCTGGTGTGAATTGAGCCTTACAATTAACAAATTTCAAACATGGAACAGAATAGAAACGCGTTATTCTTCTGTCTTGGACCGGCCTCTAACAAGTTGCCATCTTGTGATTCGTGACACGCGTGTTCGCGATAGCTGTTGGCCGGAGACTGGGCACGTGACCGATCCTTCCGAATTATCCAACTCCACCAACTTCTGAACTCCTGGTGGGTAATTAGATTTTGAGAGAGCAATTAGGAATGTATCTACAAGGTCCACGAGTAAAATATTGCGAAGAAAAATGTGATCGAAAACCACGCTATTGATGATGATACTGATCTAATGATTGAGATATTATTAAGTAGGTATAGCCCTTTTAAACTAAGAGGCGGTCTGTGCTCAGCAGTGAGACGTCATTAGTCAAAATTAGTAAGTAACTTGAAATATTACAAAGACAGACAATAATGTTTCACAGCCACTTTTTAGCATTTTTTGGTATAAAAACAGTCGAAAGAGCTAATTATAGTGGCAGGCTGCTAGCCTGTCCCCTAAATTTTGCCTAAACCTATTTCCTTAGTCGCCTCATACGACATTCGCGGAAGAAATGAAGAAGAACCTATTATTCTATCCCGACACCACACAAGAAACTTGTGTAACTTGACAGTAGAAAAATATCAACTAACCTCACGTCAAAACAAAATTTGGCACTCCACTCTTGTCTTGGCACTTCCATTCCCTGTCGGCCGAGGCCTGGACAAAAGACGATTATCTTTAAGTAAGCCCAACAAAGGGTAAAGGGTCAGCAAGTGACCGCTTAGCTTTTTATTTTATTGTGTGAAAATACTCCGAGGTCGTGTCTATTGTCCTTTCTCCCGGATTTTGCTGAAATATGAACTTAAAGAAAAAGTTAGCGGAGAAAAATCGTAATTTGAAAATGGTATGCATTTAATTCACTGTTGAACATCAAGTGTCTGAGCCAAGAACGTAACTATAATATAATATATAATATCACTGGTCAATTTTTACACCAATCACCTAGTCCCAAAGTAGGCAATTTAATGCCTGTGTTATGGGTACTAGACAACGGATAAACTTACTTATATATAGATAAACATCCAAGACTCGAAAGCAAACATTCGTATTCATCATACAAACATCTGCCCCGACCGGGGATCGAACCCGGGACCTTAAGCTTCACAGTCAGGCTCTCTAACTGCTGGGCTATCCGGCCGTCAAATCTATACATATGTATAGACAAAGTTTTTTTTAGGAAACACCAGCTTCCATTTTTTCTCATGAGTACAGAGTGATCGATTCGCTAACGATGACATGAAATATTGATGTGGAGAATGTTCAGTGTCGCTAGCTTGGTGTGGAAGTAAAATTGCTTTATGCTTGAAACCACTAAACTTCATAACACCTTGGTTCACAATACCCCTATTTATCAAATTAGTCAAATTACCAAACGCTCATAATACCTAAATGTCAAATTGTCTCATTCTTGTAATGAACAAATAACGCCGAAAAAGGCCGAATCTCAAAACAAAATAATCGAATTTAGTTCATTGTAAGAATGAGACAATTTGACATTCAGGTATTATGCCTTTGGTAATTTGATAAATAGGGGCGGTAATGCGAACCAAGGTATTAAGGGAACTAAGGTATAAGTTTAGTGATTGCAAGCCTAAAGCTTTAAGAGCTCTATACAAATCGTTTACGCTGAAAATAAGATTACAAGGAAGGTTTGGCAGATGGGTCGGGTGACACGTTAGTTATATTCTTCTGTTTCTAAAAACACGTGACCAACCAAAAAAGTTATTAAGACCGTCACATTTTAAATTCTAACTTGTGTCAGACTGCTTCCAATTTTGCTTAGAATCTAGCAATTTCGAATCAAATCATTACATTCTGTTTCATTCAGAGTCTTTCCTCACCCCCGTTTTCACATAATCAGCCGATTCCACACGATATCGACGCCCCGGGCTCGAAATCCTCTTAATAATTCCTTTTCTTATCTCACATTACTTTCCGTGGATATAAAAATTGTCACAAAAGCCCGTGTAATCGGCTATCAGGCGACATGTGCTCGGGTTTACTGCGAAAATAAGTCGTGATAAAATTGAGAACACTTTTATAACCGGAGGGCGGGTGGGTGCAGTGAGAATCGAAGCTACTTTGGGGTGAGTGGGGACAAGACTGATATTCAAAACTCGATAAAATTGTGGGTAAAAAGTTTATTCTCCACAAAATGTCATTTGACTTAGCTAAAAATAACGCCTGAATCAAAAAAAATTGCTGGGTTTGATCAAAATCTGACCTAGAGTTTAAAACATTGAAGTTATTGAATTACAATAGGCGAGTATTATTAATATTTTAGATAGAAAAGGTGCCCCTGTGTTGTGTTGAGTTTAAAATAACACTCCAATATAACAGTGCGAAGATTGTATGCTCATTTTGATTTGGTGAGTTAAAAAACATCATCGGCGGTCTGTGAGACCGCATGTAGGTGGTTACTGTATTTTTTAACAGTCTCGGAGACGTCTCAGAGACCGCTTGTAGGTGATTATGTCATTTTTTTCACCCACATAATTTTGTTTATTTTGTGAAACATGTATAAAAATGGTTGCTACAGGAGGTATCAGATGACAAAAATATGTCAGACGAAGATTGTAGTGACTTGGAACCGATTCAGTGGGGTATGTTGTAAAAAATATGCTGCACATGCCTTGAAAAATTGTGGATCTTTGGGAATTGCAATTTTGTAGAATTTGACGATAAGTGCTCCATTTTTTTATTTAACTTTGTAGTTGAACTCCTTATTTTATAGAAATGAATAAAAAAAGGTTGATTTTTTGAATTCCTATATCTATCAGGTCTTTTAATGTAATCAGAGTCGATTTTTGTGTTTAATCTACCAGTCTTGAAAGATTATGCCATATCTCAAGATTTTATTATAGTTTATGTTATTTGAAGTTCTAAAATAAAAGTCTAAAGAATAAACGAGTATTTTACTCGTTGAAATGCTATCTTGATATTACAGATCCCGAATTTGAGATGATTATTCACGAGCGGTCTCTAGGAACGCACGTAGGTTGTTATTTTACAGAAATTGGACGTAGGTGGTTAAGGGTTAAAGTTAAATGCATGCAAAAAGAACCTATGTTGAGTAATTATCCACGTTACCATTAAAGCTCCTTTAAATTCTCAAAAGCTTCCAAACGCTAATAAAGCAAGATAAATTGTGATTGTTTCTCTTAAAATTAAGTGCGAAGTTTGGCGTTTCACATTATCCGATGGGAGCGATATTCTGACCGATTATTGTCTAAAACACTTGGCTATATTTGCTTTATCGTTCGCAATTTATCTTTGTACATATTTTCAAAGCAGTTGTGTGCTGACTCTGTGTGTGGACACCCTTGCACCGACCCATCTTCCAAGGACCCAGAACACTGCTGGCACTGTTGCGGCCGAAAACTTCAAACGCCGCAAAACGCTCCCTGGGTGACAGTTATTTGTTTGAGGCTTTTGGAGTCGAAAGGCTGGAGCCTTGGGGGCCTAATGCGTGCCGCATATTTAAGCTTTCGGCGTGCCTCCCGTGACCATTATTACGCCTGGCGAATCAGCCTTGCCATACAACGTGGCAATGCTACCAGCCTTCTGGATACCCTACCTATAGGCGGCGATCTACGAAATTTTTTTATTAAATTGCCTGTAAATATTTTAAACAGTGGTCAGGTATACACTTCTGAAAACCCTTTGGAAGTTTTTCCCGCTATTACCATGTAAAAAAAACCGAAAATTTTAAAATGAAATCTAGTCTTTTGAATTCCAGTTCTTTGTCAACCGCGTAGCATCGCAATTTCGAACGATTGCAGGTGTAAACGCGCCGACTAACGGGAATTGCGTACGGGACGTAAGGTTGGTAAAACAGGGCACAATGATCGAAAAGCGATGAAAGATTTGTCTGCCATACAGTTAATAATTAAAAATTTCCAAAATATTTTACAGGGCTTTTCAGACGCTTATACCCAACCACTAGTCAAAATATTTATGGTCGATTTCTGAGCACCCTGTATACCCCAGTTAACTAACGCCAGGAGAGTCTGTTAGAGCTTGTACTTATCTCACACGTTATCTATTTTCCGACCCGTTTGGTGCCGGGTTAGAATAGCACCTCCCCCTTTCTTCCCGTGGGTGTCGTAAGAGTCGACTCTGGGAGAGGGTTAGTGTATTGTGGGCGATGGGCTAGCAACCTGTCACCGCAATATCACGTTTAACCATCTGGTTACCCTGAATTTGCTAAACGTGGCACTGGATTTTTAAATTCATGTGCTCTGCCTACCCTTCATGGGAATACAGGCGTGACAATATGTATGTATGTAGCTATGTATCTACCTTCAGAATACGGCCGCGGCGGAACCATCGTGGAACAGTGGCAAACTAAGTTGCGAGTTCAAAACTGTGGCCGTGGGTTCTGTTCCGGTGGAGTTGCTAACTAAATTTAACGGTGTACCTGAAAAGCTTGGAAATTTTAACCATGTTACATAACACGTTAAGGGAATTCAAAATACATATCACGCCTGTATTAATAAGTAAGCAGAAAACACGAAGCTAGAAGTAGCTGAGAAATGTGGAATGGTATTTTTTTGCCTATGTAACGTTTCGTGTGATGTGCCTACCCCATTTGGGAATACAAGCTTCATGTATGTATGTATGTAGACATGTATATATTACTTAGTAAAAGTCACTTTACAATAAACAATAGCTAAAACTTTATGAACTACGATCAATTTCAATAACTACAGGGTTACGGGTCAGAAGACTAAATAAAAAAAAACCACTAACAAAAAACTATTACAAACTTACACTCAAAGTAACTACACGAACAATAATCATTTAAGTACGTAACTTCATTGATAGTGTATTGTATTTCTCCACACAGAATCAAATAAAATTTTCAATCTCAAACACAATGTCTAACTAAGTCACGGCATTCAAGTTACGCTATCATAAAACATTACCAACACTATAAAAGTCATTGATAAACACTTTAAAGACCAAAGCTATCTCAATCATCAACACAAGTAGGTGGGTCTACGCACGTTAATAGACATGGATTTTTCTGGAAAAGTGGCGCTCGTAACCGGAGCCAGCTCTGGTATGGGAGAAGCTACATCAGTTCTTTTATCAGAACTTGGAGCTCAACTGGTCCTAGTAGCCAGAGGAGCGGAGAACCTTCACCGCGTAGCCAAAACATGTCACCAGTCGTCAGGAAAAGTGCCTCTGGTTGTAACTGCTGATGTCACCAACGAGAATGACATACTAAGGATTGAGCAAGAAGTAACCAACAACTTTGGAAGGCTAGACGTGCTTCTGAATGTAGTCGGGGGCATCACACCTGAGACAATCTTGGAACCCAATGTAGAAAAGTTTGATAAAAACTTCAATTTAAATCTGCGATCAGTTTACATGATGATGGCTCGCTTCTGTCCTCATTTAATCAAGACAAAAGGAAACATTGTTAATGTTACGAGTATTGTCAGTGATATTATAATCAAAGGACATTGTGGATATAATATTTCTAAAGCTGGAGTGGAGTACATAACAAAATATGCCGCTTCAGAGCTGGCTGAAAAAAGGGTAAGAGTGAATTGCGTCAAACCAGGAGCAACCAGGACGCGTGTTCTAGAACATCTGGGTTATACTAAAGAGGAATCTGACAAATATTTCAACGATTTTGAAAAGAAGATACCTTTAGGGAAGGCTTTGGAGCCCAGAGAAGTAGCACATGCTATTGCATATTTGGCAAGTGATTTGGCAAAAAACGTGACTGGGACTATTTTAACTATTGACGGTGGTCAAATCTTAGCAGGGCCTTCTATTCTTCAACTGAAGTGAGCCAAATAATTGTAAAAACTGGGTGTTGGCTTCAAAAATGCAGTGTTTTATTGATTTAAGAAGTACAAAGATGCTTTTAATTTAATAGCTTACTTATTTTAACTTAAGAAATAACTTAACAAATAATAAGTATACAACGAATTGTACCTTACTAAAACTAATAAATCAAATGCGAGAACCAGATACAAAAGTACTTTTAATGTAACTTATACAATACAATGTAAATACTTGATGGAAAAAAACAGTTTCCAGTTTCGAATAATGTAGGAAACCACACAGAACTAACAGCATCTTTTGTATGGGCAAGTAAAAATCCAATACCGTCTTCCAACTTTTCTTCATGAATGTCGACCTAATCGGCATCGTATCGAGTTGATTTTGGCGTAGTCTGCTTAATGATAATGAAGCCCACTAGACCAGTGTTTTCCAAACTTTGTTCTGCTGTGACCCGGTAATTTTCGCACAGCCCATTCATGGCCCACTTAACACTTTTAAATCCAAACTACCTTTAGATAAAATATCATAAATTTATTTAAGTACATACATTAAAAACGGGAATTTCGCGACCCGGTATTTCATTTAGATGGCCCGGTACCGGGTCGCGACCCGGTATTTGGGAAACGCTGCACTAGACGCTTGTGTCACAAAACATACTGATGCAGAAGTCAATCAAGTATATTTACTTCACTTTACATACCTAAGCTTGGCGACCATTCTAAACTATTCTAGACCATTAAAACTATCGTAGTTGTAGCCTTGTAGCACTCGTAATCTAGGTGCTCGATTTACTGTTGATAATTAAACGGAAACAATGGGATTATGGTTTTATTTAATATCGTTGTTAAATGCGTTAGAGATTTGTCGCGGAAAATGTTTTGCGATGATTTCTAAATCATCGCAGTTTTTAAAGTTTAATAAGTAAATTTGTATATCATATTTTTTTACAGTAAGTTAGTGGAAAATACTCGCAAGAAAATTCATGAAAAAGTTGCAGAATCTTTTATTGACGCGCGTCTCAAGCAGACGACAACAACTCAGTCCCAACTGTTCTGATGCGCGCTCTACACTCGCGACGCGAACACCCGCGAACGCCCGCGAAAGCCGCGAATCGCGAGAGTAGATGTTGTTCACGCCTTGCGTTCGCGCTTAGTTATTATGCGTGAGCCGCTGCGGAAATTCACGCCGTGAATTCACGGAGCGATGTAGCAACCTCATTGCTACAAAAATTAATACTGGCCACTTAG
>BHDV01006455.1:0-22629 GCA_005406045.1 Adoxophyes honmai | reverse complement strand
TTCCCATAAGACAAAGCGAGTCAAGTATATACGTCCAGGTGGGTCTTAATAGACTGTTTCTAAGTCTTTCATTATTCTGAGGTCTGAGACATCAATCAATAACCAATCACAACGCAAGTATTGAGCGCGTGAAAAAATCTTTTTATCATTGGTAGATCGAAGTTTCCCTCCCCACAAAACTGGTTTATTGCGCAGGTACATCGTGGAACATTCTTTGTTTGGTAATACTGTACAAAAATGTTCTACATGGAGTAGGTACAAGGCAGCTAAAAAGCGATGTCTAATGAGCAATTTCAGTTTCGCGCTAATTCGTAGCCCTTCTTCTAGGAGATCACCATATGATTCTATTACCTATGATTACTAAGAACCGTCACGAAATATAAAACCCTTGGCGTTTTACACAACACTTACTTGACTACTTTTCGTATTTTCACGAAATAAATAGGGGTGAATGACGAAATGATCAATGATTCAAATAGATAGTGCAATCAGGGGTTAACGACTTGTAACTATTGCGAGTAGACAATCATGTGGGGTGATCACGTGAACATGACGGTGCGATTCACTTGTGCCAAAGTGTATAAGGCTGGTAAGCTTATTGTATGAGATCGAAAAATCAGGGCACTTTGATTAAAAAAATGGCTTACCAGCGTTTTTAGACCCTTACATAGATCTTTTAAATACTTATATATGACGGATAAAGGTGATTTATTACAATACCGTGAGACTCACTCGTAGTGTAAATAAAACCTAAGTATACACCCTACCTACCCATGTTTTTATATCGATATTAGCTTGACATGTTTCAGAAAAAATCGTAATCCATCATCGGGAGGAACGCGCTGCGGCGGCAGCGGTTAGACGTGTACAGACTTGACCCGAAACATGTCGAGCTAATATCGATATAAAGACGTCAGTGTATTCGTTTTATTCCATTCCACTATTATAATAATACCTAATAAAATCTCTAACAGTAACTTAACATCACGCCTGTATTCCCTGTAGGGTATGAAGAGCACACGAACGCCACATAGACAAAACCTTGACAATGTTACGCTATGAAGCCACTTTTAGAATACTTTTTAGGTTTCAAGCGGTAACATAGAGACAGATTGCTATTTAAACATACCTTAATCCAAACAAATTAAAACAACCGTGTGGTGCCGGGTTAGAATAGCACCTCCCCCTTTCTTCCCGTGGGTGTCGTAAGAGTCGACTCTGGGAAAGGGTTAGTGTATTGTGGGCGATGGGCTAGCAACCTGTCACTGCAATATCACGTTTAACCATCTGATTACCCTGAAAATGCTAAACGAGGCACTGGATTTTTTGAATTCATGTGCTCTGCCTAGCCCTCTTGGGAATACAGGCGTGAGAATATGTATGTATGTTAATCCAAGGTCAACGTACCCTTCATCGGCAGTGCCGTTTCATCGGCAATTGCACAGATCAGATGCATCTAAGATTACAGTTTATGATTTATATTCGTTTCTTGTATTTCTAACCGATAGCCTCGTTTCTTCTCTTTCATTTACCTTGTTTTCATCAGTAAGGACACTACGAGTGTTTAAACAGGTCGCATACGCTGTTGTAAACTTAGAGCTTCCTACAAAAAACGCTAAGGATTGACACGTGTTGCTTAAGGTCATAAAATGTTATTTTGTGCAAGTTTTGTTTTTAATTGTGTTTCCTGTGTTAGTAATTTTAATTAGCTATAAGACGTGTGGGACGATTTAAGTGCATTTAGTATAATATTAGCGTTTTGTGACTCTGCCTACCCGTTTGGGAATAAAGGCGTGATTGTATGTATGTATGTATGTATTAGCTACATAGTGTCAATAAAGCAAACTGCCGGTGAAAGGTCAGTGCCGTTTGTGAGGTGAAGGTTCCATCGGCAGGCCTCCGATAATAAGGAAAGCGCCAGTTTTATATTTTTATTTCCTTGTCGTTTAAACTGAATCATTTATTAAATGTGCCAAAATTTACCTTGCCTATTCATCGGCGGGGGTGCCGATAAACGTCCCCATAGAACCTGCTATCGGCAACGCCTTGGCTACTCATTAGGTGTTGGGCAGTTCTCCTCAGAAAAATTCTCCTCGAACAAATTTTGTGCCTTAAGTTATCTTTGTCGTAGGACCTCATTAAGACGCTCAAATGATACTTTAGGTTTAATATTAACGTGTTATAAGGGAGGCACATCATGAAAAAATTTATTTCGTTAGAAATTTGGGGTCGGAAAAAAAGAGCAGTGACCTACAATGACGCAGTGTGGCCAACAATGACGAATGGCTTAAAAAGGTCTTATGTACATAGGAAACACTTACCAGAACTGTCCTTTGTAAATAACCTGAATAAAATGAAATAAAAGTAAATGGTTTCATGATTTAATTAATAAAAAATCAACATATAGGTATATACTACCCCTGTAAAATTTTACATGTAATTCGAAATATCGAAGTCTACTATGTATTTCGAAATATCGAAGTCTACTATGTAATTCGAAATAATTATATAAGCATAACGTCGCACTGCAGCGGGCAGTTTGGTAGCATGTCAAAATAATAGGTAAGGTTCACAAATACGTCAATTAATTTTCAAATATTCAGAAGTATTTATACTTAGTATTTAGTACCTAGTATTTATAATGTACAATTCTAAATATTTTAGCAACTACGGTTGTACGTTATACTTTAGACCTTTAGGTACTTAAAAGATGGTAAACAATCTTGACATGTCTTTTTATTGAAATACACAGTCTAAAAATGAAAATCGTTACACTATACAATTCAATTATGAAAGTAAATGATTTTTTCATACCTAAATTGTAAAATGTAAAGATTTTGATTTATAAAGTGTACGTTTAAATAAAAAGACACGTCAAGATTGTTTACCATCTTTTAAGTTAGATTATGTTTTTCTTTTTTTTTATAAAATAAGTTTTACATCTACGGACTCGTGGTCCGTACTTTGATTTTTTTATAGATTTTAATTTTATATTTTAATACTATGCGCTCCGCTAAAAGACAATAGTTCTTATAAATATGCTCTTAAAGATAGTTACAAGTAAAGGTTTTTTTTATTTTTCTTTTTTTTTTCTTTTCAATCCTATGATTACTTGCTCCTTTTTATTAATATATTCAGTATATTTATTAAAATAAAATCATATAAGGTTTTTTTTATGTTAGTTTATGTCAGATTAGGTTTTTAGGGCATTTTCGTGGCAAGGTAAGGTATACAAAAAAATATTAACTTAGGAGTATTATAATGTACTTAGTATTTGTAATCCCGGGTATGAGACACTAAAAATTATAAATAGTCTAATTGAAAACGAAGAGGTTCAAAATTGATATTTTCAAGCCGACGAAGAACGTTGACCGCCGGGAATTTAGAATAAATATTAATATTATATTCACATAACATAGCTGCTTAAGTAAATTGAGTATTTTATATACTATTCAGTTGTTAAATTTTAATACTAAAAAATAAACACGTAACTCACGTACAACCGTAGTTGCTAAAATATTTAGAATTATACATTATAAATACTAGGTACCAAATACTAAGTATAAATAATACTTCTGAATAATTGAAAATTAATTGACGTATTTGCGAACCTTATCTATTTTATTATCGTATTCGGCCGAGTACGAGTATTAAAAAACCCACCGAGTACGCCAAGTACCGAGTATCAAACGAGTACTCGGCCCATCTCTATTATATACATTACGTTACGAGTCTGTTCTAAATGAAATGTTAGGTTAGGTTAGGTTAGATTAGATTAAATTTTGCGAAAATGTGAGCGTAAAAAAATATTCTATCTCTCGTTTGGAATATTACGAAAGTTTATAAACTTACCGAATGTTGTAATCTTCCGGAGACAATACATGAAAGCATCTTTAGAACGATATTTCAACTGAATCGTCATTGTTGGATACGAAATATCATTGTAGGCTTTGCAGTTCGTCATTGTAGGTGCAGAGCGTCATTGTCGGCCCTCTAGATTTGACCTACAATGACGTGACCAACAATGACGATTTCAAAGAAACCTGTCGAAACTTGTTTGTTTTTGATGCGAACTGAAAATACTTATTTGAACTAGTATAAAGCATTAATATGCTTCAATACAAACAAGGATTCACCAAAATATCATGCATTATCATCAAGAAATAGCACAAACCAACAATGACGAAAATGTTGACAAGGAGCGAAATAATTACTTTAGGTACTTACCAGGACGTAACGCACCGCGTGTTGCTCGATCGGGTGCTGTCAGCTGACCGAGGGGCGGGAGGCAATTGCCGGAGTCCATGTGTTGGGGGTTCATTACGTTTCGTTTTTGAGAAAATTCACAAACAATGGATGTGTCCAACAATGACGTAATTTTTGAACACAGTTTTTGTATTGATTTCATTTACTTTGTATTTAGTTTGGAGGCGTAATTATTACACTTTATTAAGCATTTTTTATCTATAATGTATGTGTAAAAGTTACATTTAATTATTTATTGTACTTTATGATTTATTGAACTTTTAAGTCTACGGTCTGGGTTGGCCGCATGTAAAAATCGACATGTTTTCCACTTTTTTGTCAAATAGTTGGTTTTGTAGAGGATGAAGCTTAAAAATGGTTAAGACATCTTTTGCATTGGTTAATAACGTGTCGAACAAATGATTTTGGAGCGTTAAATAATCGGCCAGTTAAAAGTAATACCAAGGCACACGAAAAATGACCCCTCTGGAGATCTGCCCTGTTTCACCCGAGAGTTGATTATTAACTACTTAGTAAGCAAGGTCGAAATCGAATTTTATGCCATTACTGGTTCACCGTTGTATATTTAAATATGGGCAGTGGTTCTCGACATTGTGATCAGGTACAGCTTGTAAGTTTTGACTTAGATTTTGTGACGATCTATTTTCATTAGTTTGATGTCTCTTTGAACACATTTTTTTTTTGATGCAGATGCAATATTTACCTACCTATTGAGCTCCGAAAAATATTAATTAGGTACTCACGTCCTCAATTGAGTTTAGCTCGACATGTTTCAGACAAGTCCGTAGCCTTCATCTAAGTAGGAGCCGCGTCGGCTAATGTCAAACGCGAATTGCGCATCTCTCATTTTCTTTATTTTGCATAAAGTTTGAGAACCACTGACTCCCTGACTTCTATGCTTTGTTTTCCTAGTAGGTAACGGAAAAAGGGACATTTGCGACCGTTGTGTCAAAGTGAGCGTAGTCAGCACTTTTGTGCTAAGCGGTTGCAACTTGACACAAACAGCCAATGTTCAAACACCGGTAGATTGCATTTTCACGATTACATGGTCAGTGAGTATTAGGCAGCGCGTGGCGGTAAACCGCTAGTGGTTTTAATTTAGATCTGCCAAATTTACACTAGAGGCTTTATGCACGTTTCACCGGTTACAGCGTTTGCTGTATGTGCTAACTTCGTAATTTTATATCCATTTCTCTTGTGCCGTCTTCGCCAAATCCTTTGAAAAGCTAATGCTGTTATCTAATTGAAACTAAACAATACAAGCAGCGGGTAAACTGTGGTCTTAAAACTTGGATACGAACGAACTTAACCCGGTCACTGACCAGCAAGCACTAAAACTGATGGTGAAAAGCGACGTTTCCGCTGCCGGTGAACGGTGACGTTCCTGCTGGCTTAGCACAGCAACACTCCTGCCACTCTTTGTCGTCTCTAGTTTAACAGTGACAGGTATAACCAGTCCTGATAGCCCAGCGGTTCGAACTGTGGCCTCTCAAGCAGAGGGTCGTGGGTTCAAACCCCGGGCTCGCACCTCTGAATTTTTCGGAATTTATGTGCGATATCAAATTTGATATTTATCACGAGCTATTCGGTGAAGGAAAACATCGTGAGGAAACCTACACGTTCAACGTTGTGTGTGAAGTTCCCAATCCGCACTGGGCCCGCGTGGGAACTATCGCCCAAGCCCTCTCATACTGTGAGGAGGCCTGTGCCCTGCAGTGGGACGTATATAGGCTGATGATGATGATGATGATGATGAGGTATAACCAGTCTTGCGGGTTACTCTACTCGCGCCCGTCGCGCTAAGCCGGTTGAAGTTAGTCTAAAGCGCAATCACAATCAGAACTGATTTGGATTGAATCCAGACTGTATTACTATTGTTGACCATCTACCAAGTAGGTACTTAACATTGTTGCTTATTTTCAGTTGACCAAAAAACAATGTTGAAGATCTTAAAAAATATCCGTGTGGTACCTCGTAGTCTGTTGCGGCGATCCCATCCCAGAAGGAGATCAAACGAGATTCATTATATATCATACAAACTTTTGACGTAAATAAAAGAACAAACCAAAACGATTACCTACCTACTTACTTACTATGCGTACAGTCGAAACAATTGATTTCTGAAAATGTTACGCGTAATAAAGATCTTTGTCGAGCAATGCAATGTCATATTTATTATGTACGCGGGAAGCAATCACGATTTTATTAACTTTATAATTATTTACGTCGAGCAGGTAAATAAAATCGTGATTAAGTCCATCGTAGGTACATAGGTATAATAGGAGTGAGAATCGCGAAAGTTTAAAACATTACAATGCAATGTCACTATGAAATTTACTATAAATAGGTTGTATGATAGGTTAGGCATAATTTGGTTCGATGGTATCTACCCTAATACCCAAACTAATTTATAGTTACTCAAAGTTGTCTAAACATTTTCTATTTCTTAAACATTGCTTCAGCAGAAGTATCGTACCCACCTAAATCAATAAAATCGATTTATTACTTCCCTGCCACATTTGATACTTATAAAATGAACCTATTCATTATATTATAGGTACTACAATTATTTAGATCTGCGATGATTTTTTCTTAATCCTGATTTTACTTGACATAGGTACCTACGTTATTAGCATGGATTTTTCCGACGATCACGATTTATGTAAAAAATATGTCAAAACAAAGAATGTGTATACACGTCAAGTATCTACTAAATGTTTCATTAGATTTTCTCAGCAGCTGACCGTACCAATCGTGGCAGCTCGCCCGTGAGCGCGGCGGCCAGGCACCGCCGGGCCGAAACTCCACCAACCTACATTCTCAAGATGAGGTCAAGCTTAACTAGAAAATGTCCGGAAGGTGTGAATTCTATTTCACTGCAGTAACTAAAAATTAATGAGAAGTTTAAATGTGTGCGGTTCTTTGTTATCAAAACCGTTCGGGGGTCGGCGCGGTGCGCTAGGCGGCGCGCGCAGCGCCAGGGATGGCCCGGATCCGGCAAACGCTGATATCGATGGCTTACTATTGCATTTGAAACACTCTTCACTTACAACTTGCCGATCTTAGATTAAAGGTGACAGTTGCTTTATTTTACACGTCAATTACCCATCATCAAACAATATATTACGTGAGTACACTTACATCACAACGTATGTGTAGTGAAAGACTAAATCGTTTTTTTTCGGTTGTAAGTATCGAAATTAGCAAGCAATATAATTACATTACATTCGAAATTTGATTAAGTTCAGATGAATTAGTAATTGTTCGTATAGAGTAGGAAGCGGCTTCGATAGTTCGGGCGCCCCTCGCGCCCACAGCCTTATGCGCCACTGCGGCAGTCGCGGCGCACTCCGCCGGCTCAGCGCGCGCCGCCGCCCGCGCCCTCGCCGCCCAAAACTTTCCCGAGCGCTGCGCTTGCTGCCGCGAGTATATAAACTCCCGAGCTGTGCACTTGGCTGCAGCGCCGGCGGGACAAACAGTTCGCGTATTTAACTGCGAGTTCGTTGTCTTTCCCTTCTGTGTCAATGTTGTTGCCTGGGATGTAGCGCTTCGGTGTTCGGTGCTGAAACAAATTTATTGTACCGGTAAGTCAGCTGTGTTGTTTTCAGATTTGGTCGTGCTATTAAAGGATTATTACCTTGAAATCCAAACCACAACAGTGCGAGGCTCCCTCCATGATAAGTTTAATTTATCATATTTATAGTCACAGCACTAGCTGATCACTAAATTAGTTTCACAACTTCTAAGCTGATA
The DNA here is from genome assembly GCA_005406045.1 of Adoxophyes honmai. Lineage (NCBI taxonomy): Eukaryota > Metazoa > Arthropoda > Insecta > Lepidoptera > Tortricidae > Adoxophyes > Adoxophyes honmai. Next base: position 14,610 of record BHDV01006455.1, on the reverse strand, counting down.
TTCGTCTTTACCTTTTATTAACTTTGTTAAAGATTTGTTAGTGTTCAAGGGGGCTTCCAATTTAGTTTTACGACAACGCTTAAGTTTTTGATTTAAATAACTTGATGAGCAAATATTAAGTATAACAAATTCCTATTTTGGAATTGTTCAACAGTTTCTAACATGCCCTCTTAATTCTCTGTTAGAATGCCTAGTGGTTTACTTAGTCATTTCCTGATGTTTTTTTTGGAAACGATACTACTAAGCAGCAGCTTTGAAGATGTACATACCTACAATATCAAAAGTAGGCGGTAAGATAAAGCTCATCGATCGTTCTCTTTATTTTTCAATGAAAACATTTCATTGAATTCAGTGACTTACCCGTAAGGAAAGCTAAGTAGGCTCACGTTAGGTGGGACGCGGTGGAGGCGGCGTAACCGCTCGCCGGACACCTTCCGCGGAATGCGGCGGCCGCGGGCCACGTGGCGGCGACATGCAAGCCAACTTTCTCACAGGCGTTTGCCACGAAAAGTCATTTAACTGGCCCTATCGCACCTCCGATCAACTTTAACATGTTGACGTGAACTTATTTTTAATCGACCGGTGCGATTCCGGTCAGCCCCCGCCTCGGCGGGCGTTAAATAGGGATTGGGTAGTGACCACAGAAAGTGGGGTATTATACGCCGTCAGTTGTTTTCACTGATTGCCTTACGCGAATACTTAGATCACGGTTCACTGATATTGTATATTTATAATTATATTTTAACAGTTGAATCAGGTGATTCAGTAACTTGTTCGTGGTTCTCAATGTGTTAGGATTAGGAAGTACCTCCGACTAAGTACATACAGAAGTGCCTACAAACTTAAAGATACATAATTACGATGCCGTGTGGTGTTGGAATAGAATAACACCTCTCCATTTCTTCTGTGGGTGTCGTAAGAGGCGACTAAGGAATTATGTATGCTTTAACTAGGCGACGGGCTAAGCAACTTGTCACTATTCTACCTTTTCCATCTTTGCCATCCTAAAACTAGGAGTGGCTGCGAAGCGTGATATAGTCATAATCATAATCATGGTTTTGTCATTCACGATTCGTGTGCTCTGCCTACCCCATTTGGGAGCACAATCGTGATTGTATGTATGTATGTGTACATAATAATGAATGTAACTGTAACTGACTATTGAGAACCGACACCGCGGCAGCATAATACAAACAAAACAGTTGACGTCGTCGTCGGGCCGCGTCGCCGCTGATACACGATTAATAACACCCGCAGGACTTGACAAATAGATACTACCTTTCAGGCACGGGCCCGACCAATTCGCAACGGCCATGATTGCGGGCCGGCTATTGTGTTGCAAGAGAACTGTCGCAACGTAGCTAACAACAACTTATACATAACACATGACTTGCTATTTTTTTTTACATCTCTAATTCGCTGTTAAAAATCAATTCTGAGCCGAGGTTTTAATTTGTTGCCATATACAAGTTTGGGTAGCGTTTTTTGATTACTGGGTGAAAAAACGACGAGAGTAAAAAAAAAACTTTCAACTTTTTCTTTACACACATTTTCAATAGATAACTTAGGTACTAGAACTACTTAGTTCGTTAGTTAGAAGGTACTTACCTTAACGCAATATAACTTCAAATTTAATGATTAAAATATTAAATTGGTAAAAGTACGTACCTATGACACATGTAATTTGATATTTTGTAGAAGATTGTTGAAAATGAAATTAAACGTTCCACGTATTTGATAATAAACTTTTTGAGGGTGTCGGTGACGTGATGACGTGTCAAGAAATGTTCAAGTTTTGTTCCTATTATTAATCTAAAATTCTCAAGAAATATTCATCTTCTGGAGTTTACGCAGAAATTAAGCTGCAAGGTTCCGTATCCTAAAAAGAATGAACGACACCACGATGTCCCCTTTCTAACAGTCTGCAATAAAGGTCAAACGATGTACAAAATTAAAGATTAGAAGCAAAACAGGACGAGTCTTTCAATCTCTTTATTTCTGATCGGGAGCAACTTCTACAACTTCAGATCATGCATTCAGTAGGTCGGTATTCCATCCAGTGCTAATCTTACCATGTGAAGTAATAGAGCCGTTATGAGATTAAAAGTTGTAGATGACTTGGAATACTGGCAATTTTGAGTCTTATGAATCTATTCATGCAATAGTTCCAGCTTAACTGGGTACCTGCCGATGCGATGTAAATAAATTAACTAGAGTCTGCTTATTTCAAACGGGAAGGCCTCTAACAGGTGACAATAAACCAATAAACCATAAGTATGACTGAAACTATTTTACGCTAAATATTAATTTTAACTAAGTATAGGTACATTTTATTTCCACTTTGTTTGATTCTTGGAGGAAGCTATTTTTGTCTTATTCCTCTGTCATTTTTTAAATTTCACATTTAAGTAATAAAAATGTACTGTCATGATAATGATAACACATTAGTGAAATATTTGAATTTTATTATTGAGCCCAGAGGAAAAAGAAAAAATCACATAGTAACAGCAAGAGGAGAAATCGAAGTAGGTTTTAAATAAAAAAATAAAAATATGCATTGACATATTTATCAAAAAAATGTTTTTATTGTAAATAACATCGCGTTTTTAAGAGTAACACAAAATTCAAAAATAGCAACAGAGTAAAAGGAATGCTATCCTTAACCAAGGCTAGAGAAATAAAATATTTACTGTCGTATTTTGCAACTATATGCGTTTAACCCATACGTCCACCGTCTAACGCATTCGGGGCGCAATTACGTAACTACCACCCCCGGAAAAAATATTGCTTGGATCTTTAAATTTGAGCGTTTTACAGGTGTTTTAAATCTGATCCAGAGAAATAAGAATTTTCTGGTAGGCTCATATTAAACTCTTAGGTACAGTTAAAATATAACAGGTAAAAATACTTGCTCAATTATAGTGATAAAATAACTAATAATTGATGTGTGAAGTACCTCAAAATAATCGTAATGTTGACCGATTTTTCTTAATTGACAATTGTTGTAGCAAAAATGTAGAACGGACACGTCAGAGGAATAAGAATTGTGATACATTTTTATTTTTTACAAATAATCAAAATCAATTACTACAGATATAAACTACCTATAAAAAAAACAACCCTTTAAACTAACTCATTACATGATTTAAGCCCCCGGACATCGAAAATTAGGGCCTCCAGGAATCGCCCTTTTCCTGTGTGGTTTCGGGATAAAATAACACCTCTCCATTTCTTCCCTGGATGTCGTAAGAGGTGACTAAAGGAAATAGGTTAATGTAGGTATATTTTAGGCGACGGGCTAGCAACCTGTCACTATTATACCTGCAAACTTAAAACCTAAAAAATTATGCTAAAAGTGGCCACGAAACGTGAAATAGTCATGGTTTTGTCTATGGCGAGTTTCGTGTGCTCTGCCTACCCCATTTGGGAATACAGGTGGGATGTTGTATGTTGTATTCTACTTTTCTAACAAATTAGTGATCTGAACTGATTAATGTACATAACACAGTTAGCGAAAATGCAGATCGAAAAAACGTAGTAAAATTCGTAACAACAGTTACTCCAGATGGCTATTATTATACCTACTAAATGCACTACAAAATAAACAGAATATTAGGTCAGGTCAGGTGGATAAAAATGTATCTAGATTTAAATCATACTAATAAATAAATCATCCTATCTGCCCGCGGATTCGTCCGCACAGAATTAGTCAGTTATACCTACCTATGTTGGTAGAAAAAATTGTGTTCTTAAAAGAAAGAGTAAGTAATGAAAACTCACAATAAGTACAGTCGATGAGTTGAACCGATTGACACCTGACCACCACAAAAGGATGTCACAATAAACAGTATTTTATGATTAAAACAATAAGAGCATCGCTTTAACGCAAACTTTGTCTATTGGCGTTTTCTGTGCTCTGCCTACCCCATTTGGGAATACAGGCGTGATATATGTATGTAACTTCCTTAATTTCACCTCAATCTATTGATTACTGAATGATGATGAATACATATTAATAACATAGAAGCAATTAAAAATTATTTTTGAAAGCATTGCTGGGCAATAGTAATGTAGGTATAGCAACATGTTGGTATTGGTATCCAGTCAGTGTAGAATTTACTTATTTGCGCTTTGATTGTGTATTGTGTACGGGCTGCGCTTTCATTTTACTAAAAGGTAACAAACGGATATAACAACTGGATATCCCTGCTCAATAATGAAGCTTATTGTTCAAATGTGAACTTATACCTAGTGTGTCTCAATGAGCAGATTTAATATAAAAACTATTCTTCATGTCCTCAATTTGTTGGATGACCGTCGCTATTCCCAGATAAATTACACTTGAATGTATTTCAAACTATGTTTTGAAGTTTGTTTCGTCGACGGCGATTGTTTACTGATACTCCAAAATCTTAACATAACACGTACATAATCATTTAATATTACATCACGTCTGAATTCCCAATTAGAAGGGAGAGGTGCAAGATTTTAGGGAGTCGTTTCAAATGGTTTACTAGTGAACTAAGTATTCTACACATACTCGTACCTACGAGTACCACTTACAGCTGGGATTATGCGCCACGCTTTTCCCTACGATATGATAGCCGGTTTTAACACTATTTGTATAATACCTAATATGTAGATGCAATCCAACTATTGCAGTGGTTTCTAAAGTTTTTCAGCTGAGGAACCCCATCAAGCACAATGCCAAAGACCCCTGAGTGCAATTTTCAGATTCGTTAATTACATTAAAAAACAAACTTTTTCGTAGAAAAACATTAATGAGAAGGTTGGTAAGATGGATGCGTATGGACCCCCAAACATATACACGCGGACGACCCCCAGTAGGTACCGCTGAACTATTGGTATATATGACACATAATTATTATAAGGATAAGATGAAATTAAGAGGGAGTACGCTTATAAAAGGATATAGAGGCATAAGCATAACATCACACCTGTATTCTGAAGAAGAGTAATTGCAGCTGATGCAGCTCACGAAACAATGATAATGTCTAGAATAATTTGATAATGTAAACAAATCCATGGCCATATTTAGAATAGAAAGCAGTGAAAGTTTGCTCTAAGTTGCGTTTAAGTTCATATTCAGGTTAAAATTAAATAAAAGAAGAAAGAAGAAATAAGAAGTATAATAGTTGATGGTTGCTAGCCTGCCATGTCATTACAATATAAATATACAAAAATATACATGCTCGTCGATTTCGGGTAATCTTGACTTGACCTTTTCTAAAAATGTCCCCGATTTGGTCACGGAACGTTCTTGTGGGCCTTCCCCTACCAACACGCCCATTCATACTCCGCGTATAATTAATTCTGTTTAGTAAATCTTCATGTATCCGTCCACTCTATGTCACTAAAGCATTTTTCTATCCTAGTCACAATAAGTATCTACTTTCACACTAGTTCGTTCCAAAATCACACTATTATTTTATCAATCATTCAATCACCTTCCATACTTTTTGACGCTCTCATTTCTACTGCATCTCTTTTACTTACTTCGTTTCACATATCCAACTTTCATTATCATTCCCATACATTAGTGTTGGAACGAGCATCCCTCTATGGACAACCAGACGCGCCTTCTTTGACACCTTCTCACTACTCGCAAAGGTCAGTGGTCTATTGACTCCATTGACCCGAAACCGAAGAGCAAGCACGATGATTTAATTAATGTGGATGAAGCTAAGAAATTTTCCTCTGCCTCCCACTGTGGGAAAGAGGCAAGAGGTGTATTTGTGCATACTAAGAATCAAAACATTATTATATTTTCTTCACATTTGCTCGTCAATGTTGTCATTACAAGCGCGTAGGTATCCTTTAGGACAAAGGCCTAAATAGTAACCGCGGGAGTTCTCTTTACATCCTAAGAGAGGAAAAGTTTAGTTTTAAAATTAGCAAAAGTTAGTACATATAGGTACGTTAGTTCAGACTAAGGAGGTTACAAATGTAAAAATAAAAATTCTGCTATTAAAACTTAAGGGCCAATTTTTATATGCAAAATTAATGTATGCATTATGAAACTGTATTAATTTAATACTTTGGATGTATGTTAACGCGTTTTTTAATATGCATTTTTTGTATATGACTTTGACGGCCGGATAGCCCAGCGGTTAGAGAACCTGACTGTGACGCTTAAGGTCCCGGGTTCGATCCCCGGTCAGGGCAGATGTTTGTATGATGAATACGAATGTTTGCTTTCGAGTCTTGGATGTTTATCTATATATAAGTATGTTTATCCGTTGTCTAGTACCCATAACACAGGCATTAAATTGCCTACTTTGGGACTAGATGATTGGTGTAAAAATTGTCCAGAGATATTTATATTTATATTTATATTATATTTTATATTTATATTTGTTTTAACCTTTTTGGCAGAATTTGGCTGTATGACCATTCCCATTCTGTACGAAACATAGTTCCTGTCTGTGTTATAACTAACTATGATTAAAAAAAGTGACAATAGACCTAAACGCACTGACAGCATTGACAGCGCAAGCCATCGCAAGCGGAACGGCGCGGCGCGGTGACGTAACGTCGTGCATGTTCTTTAATTTTTAGTTTTTCCTCGCAAATGTGATGAAAATCACTGAGTGTAGCACGGGCAGTAAAGGAAATTATTAACTCGAGTCATAAAAGCCCTCCGCTTGCGGCGTCGGGCATCTAACAGACTCTCGTTGCTAATTTCCACTTTACTCCCTCGTTTCACAATGTACTATTACCTTATAACTCCTTGCTAATTACGTGTCAGGCCTCAATCTTACGTGGTTAATTTCTATTCAGAATTTTTGCTTGCCTTATTAAAGTTGTTGCTGACGCGCGCCAGGAGTTTTCTTACTCTTAGGCTTAGGCTTTTGCTCTTGATGTTTACTTAACTATCCTGGTAAACAATTGATGCATACAAGCGTGCTAATAGAGCTAGAAGTGAGTTGCGTAAAGTTGCATTTTACTAGGCAAAAAGTTTTTTTTTTCAATCTGAACGGATGCAGCGCGATCAAAGGATTACATTTACTTGACAAGCCTTTGTGAAACGTCAACCAACTCCCCGCCTTTTAAGCTGTGTCGGTGAAAATAGCGCTGTAGGCAATGTTTACCCACTGCAAATTTTGTTAGAAAGAGGTCACTATAAATAGTCGGGGATTAATTTCCAAATTTAGATACAGCAGTCCTATTTTATAAATAGCCCCCGACAAATGCTTTGTTTTAGATGCTACCAGCCAGACTTATCCGTTATATTCGATTTTGATTTACCCTGACGATGTGGCAATAATCAGCATGCGTCTAATTTGACGTCAAATATAAAAAGCCATGTTAGCCCGCCGGCCAGTGGTATCGGTTCTGACCTGTGGCTTTGTTGGAGTTTATTGTGGGCGCTAGAACATGTAGTAGGTACTTAGGTTTTAAAAATTCTTCAACGAAATTTCTGTGTTATTTGTCATGCGAACTTTCAATTGAAGGGAAAATATAACAAAAACCGCATGTTCAGGTTATTCAATAACGTTATTTTAATGATGAAAGTTTTTGTAACAGGGTCATAGTTTTACCACAACCAGATGTAAGTACAATTTAGATATTAAAATACTTTATGGGCAGTTTTCGATTACTATAAGTGAAGTATAAATAATTAGATCCATATTATAGTCAGCTGGTCGGTAGGTATGTCAAGCTAAGTCCCTGTAATTTCGATAAGCGAAGTTTGCTCTACCTAAGACGGGACTGTTATAAGATAACCATAGCAACAACAGTTTCTGGTAAAACCGTGGTCAGTCATTGGTTAATCACAAGCAGTGTTATAATGTAACCATAGAAACTCGCTGGATCGGCCATTGGCTAACCGAGCTTTGTTATAATTGGGATGATGACAGGGTTAAAAATATATCATCCTAATTAGTCCGTAAGTTAGATTATGGAAAAAAATGAGATACATATATTTTAGTTTATTAAATAACTAAACATCGACAAAGGTACAGATCATGGAACTTCCTGAGTGGGGGTTCGTGACTTCCAATTGCGTAAAAATCAGTACAATTTTTACTCAAACGTGACGTCACGCGAAACTTTTAGGCTCTATTACTTAATGATTACTTATCGTCATTTTTCGTCTGTCAAATAAAAGAAAGATAGAAAGATCAGCATTGTAAACTTTATACTAACACAATTTTAAAGTACTGGCCAGTAACTAGACATTTCTCTCTTCTGCGTACAAGGAGGCGAAGTCATGTTAACATTCACGATTATTAGGGCGTGTTATCCTTGAGATGTTTTAACTTGAAAATTATTGGAAACAACGAATATCTCAAAAAGTAATCATTTTGCGACTATGTGTCGTACTACATTTTCTGCTCCAATTAAGTTATAGAATCGATAGCTGAAGTCTGTTGCCTTCCTCGTTCCCACGGTGTATAATGTATCTTCTTATTCTAGACACAGACGATGAGCGAAGTAAACAAGTTCTAGTTTGTGTAATATAATCCCTACTTATACTCCTTTTATTTTAAGATTTGAACCAAACTGTCAAAAACTCACGCATTTTTAGGTAAATACAAGGCATCGCTCCAAATGCTGACACCGTTTGTATTGAAATCATTATAACACACAGTAATAAATATTATTGCACTAATAATATCTAGTTTTACCTTTGGATTCCAGAGAAAAATTCAAATATTTCAAATCTTAAAATAAACAGATTATAATATTTGCTTCAATTATTGTGCCATTTTATTATAAATTCATCTTCTCTAAGATTATCAAAATATAAATTACTTCCTAAATTCTATATTGGTAGAGAGTTTAAGAGGATCAGAGTTTCCATAAATAAAATACTCGTAATAAGGAAATCCCTTTAAGATTTCACAGCCAATTAAGCAATATACAAATAGGCACCCACCACAGCTTATCTCACGGAACAACAAATTAATTTCATAATTTTATAAGACTTAACCACCACAAGTTAGTTGCGATAGGATAGGAGAAGATTTATAAACTAACGAGCACCGTGAGCGCCGCGCTACAACCCTTCTAGTAACCATATTATCGGAAAGTAAACCGATTATGCACTTAACTATATTTAACTATGAGTACAAGGACGTAACGTCAAGGTGCCAGGAACAATATTTTAAAAAGCGAGGGCATAAGAGAACTTGGAAATATAAAGATTTAAACTAAAACTACATTCATTTTAGTGAAGATGGAACCTATCGAAAATTCAGAATTAAATAAGTCTTGATTTAAATAATTATTACCCGTCTCCGCTCATCATCAGCTCTTTTCGTGTGAAAAATTTACTCGTGAGTAAAGAGTGACTTTTTCTAAAGTTAACTATATTCTCTTAGAATAGGTGTACCTACTTGATAAATAGACATTAAAATTACATGGTTTTCCATAGCGAACACGATCAATCATTTTTCTGCCTGACTTTCAACTAGAGCTTACAAGATGGTAACTTTCTCGTTATATTGTTGTTATTATTATTCTCAGTATATTTTTTTTTAACGTTGGGTTTTTACAATATTTATATAAAAAAGCAATCAAATAAAATAAATTACAAAATATACAATCATTATAAAAACCTAACCTAGATCGGCGTCGGGGTATTATTATTATTGTAAGCCTGGGTTTGCGTCCCACTGCTGGGCAAAGGCCTCCCCCCATGACTTCCATTCGTCGTTGATGAGTAAAGAATATATTGGCCGCACTGTCCGGTACAGCCGGTCAAAGACCATACGTTTTTGGAGTGCCAAAGTATGATACGATGAGCAGATACTTAGAAACTCGTTGAAACATAAAATATATAATATAATGTTTCATATTTAGAGGGCTTATATTGTAGTCCATAGTGATTTCAATTAGTTTCACACATACATATTCTCATGCCTGTATTCCCAAGAGGGGTAGGCAGAGCACATGAATTCAAAATCCAGTGTCACGTTTAGCAATTTCAGGGTAATCAGATGGTTAAACGTATTATTGCAGTGACAGGTTGCTAGCCCATCGCCCACAATACACTAACCCTTTCCCAGAGTCGACTCTTACGACACCCACGGGAAGAAAGGGGGAGGTTCCAATTAGTTGGGGATCCAAAATTGCAAAGGTCCAATTGAAGCAGTGATTTTGAAACGAATAAATACAAAAGTATTTTCAGATTACTAGTAAATTAAAATTTAACCAGTGGTTTTTACGGTGCACATTATGATTATATTTCGCCATATTGTGTTTGTACAAAGAGTTTAACAGCGTTTATTAGTTTCGTATCGGCAGCAATTTACGTCGTCGCGCGTCCTGTGAAACAGCAGTGAACACGATACACGATGAATGCGCTTTGATCATGGCGGCGCGTTAAGTTAAGCGGTAAAATCCACAAATCGCAGTTCACAAATTTGAAATGCCTGAATAAAGAGGTTTGGTGTTAACGAATTTATCCACCCGAATAAAACGGCCTACGCGGTTAACCATTATTAATGAAACAAGAGAGGGAACTTTCATTGTCGCCCCAGACAGCATGAAATACCTCTGCTGTTTGTTGGGTATCGGTGTCCCGCAAGGAGCGCCTGACGAACAGCCAAAAAACAAAAAACTAACACTTCCTGAGTCCAAACTCGGATTCTGACTTGTAATAACTTATATTCTGACTTGAAACTTGTATTATATTCATCACTTGCTTCTGCCCGCGGCTTCGCACGCGTTTAATTCGGGCTAACACAGAAGAGATTTCGGAATTATTATTAGGAAGCCCCCGCCAGAATAGCCAGCAGACGTTAGATTTTTTCTTACTTTCTCGACACTTATCGTCATATTTTGGAAAATTCAAACAAAATCTTTAAAAATTGTAGCCTATGTGCTATTCTGATGTATTTATAAGCTACATTACTGTAAAGTTTCATGAAAATCCATTCAGTAGTTTTTGCGTGAAGGAGTAACAAACATCCATCCATCCATCCATCCATACATCCATCCACCCATACTCACAAACTTTCATGTTTATAATATTAGTAAGATAAAATATTATAAATACGCGGCGTGAGCAGTGTAGGCACCAATGCTCTTCACTGTAGAACAGATGTTCCCAAACTGTTTTTACTCATATACCGTTTTCAAAGTTTTATCAGGTTCGGTGAACCCTCTAACATTTGTACCAAATTTCTAAATTAACCTATTTTAACCAACAATCATTCGAAATTTGCCCATCTTAAAGAAAAAGACAAAGTTGTCGACATTTGGTTGAAATAATTAGCATTTAACACCTGGTTTTTAGTTTTCAGGTTAATATTTGGCACTGGAGCATTAAATCTACAAATTGCGCAGCTCAACTTTATAGATCGTAGATTGCTGTTTAATGTTTATGGCATGTAAGGAAGTAACTTTGATAAGGTCCTCATGAACCATTATTTTAAAGCTAGATGTGATAGAGTACCATACAACACTGTCAAATGTAGCTATAAAATTATAAATAAACCTAAACTCTATAGTTTAAGTCAGCATGACCCCATGGTCGACGGAGTTAAAATGTTTTAGCAACATCGCACAATCTATTTTGCAGTGGGTGGTTTAAGTGTAAGCATTATGCCGAAGAGCAGCTTCGCGCATATATTTGTTGTCGTTATTGTCGATAACATTGGGAGGTAGAAAGTTGCTGCAAACGTCTGAAGCTAAATGACGGAAGGTGAGGCCGATAGTACTTAATTGACCTAAAGAATTGGAACAATATCGGGACAGACTAATTCGGAAAGCATAAAATTTATCACACGAGTGTTATTACGTAACAGAACAGTCTCAGCGTCGCCTTGTTGCATCACTAACGAGATAAAAGGATTATGTATGTGGCGAAAGACCATCCAGGCTTCAAGCAGAACATTCTTGTGTGATTTTACATAATACATATTACATACATATTTATGTTTACGAGGGACTTAATCACGGTATTTTTTAATTACCTCTCGACATTTCGATATGTGTGAGAATCACGAAAGTTTAAAACAGTATATTACATACATACATATTCTCACGCCTGTATTCCCAAGAGGGGTAGGCAGAGCACATGAATTCAAAAAAATCCAGTGCCACGTTTAGCAGTCTCAGGGTAACCAGATGGTCAAACGTGATATTGCAGTGACAGGTTCCTAGCCCATGGCCCACAATACACTAACCCTTTCCCAGAGTCGACAGAGTCGACGAGTGATTTTATGACAGCAAATATATTCTTGTCAGAGCAGTTGTGATTCTGGGTATCCCGACTTGATTAGGAGAGAACATGTATTGTATATGCTAGGTGAAAAGTGGGATGAGACGGAGATGGTGCTCTTGGGAGTGAGCATTTTCGATATGGACTTTTAACGCCCTGTTTGTCCTCGAAAATGTTAGTTGTTAACATAATTCGTATTGACTGCAATTATAATCTACTCAATTAGTTGACATAACTAAACATCCAACAACAGGGTCTTAATGGGCAGTTAAACGGTCTTTACATGTTGAGAGGTCAGTGGTGTTTGATATCAGGTGCAATTTATACAGTCTTGTCCGGTATTAAAGCAGATAGTAGATGCGTTTTGGCTGCAGCGGCGCGCGGCCGAGGAGGAAGGCGGCGCGCAGCGCTCGCGTGGCTCACGCGATGCGGCCGCCGCGTCGCCCCGCTCCGCCCTCCACCCTGATTGTGTGTAAACGGCGAATTACGTACGATTGTGTTTTAAAACGTTTACAAACAACTCCTACATTTGGGGAAGGAGTTATTCCAATTTGTCACAAACTGAAAGGAAGCATACTCATACGACAATACCTACGTTGATCGAGGACTGAAATATTTTCCTGGGAACGAATCGTCATTTATCTAGGCGTGTGTATGGGTAGCCCTTTGTTAAGGGGTTAGCGCGCTTTACCCGGATGCTTTGAAATGCGGATTTAAAGCTTGCACGCGCTACCGGTCCATTGAAACACCTGCGTAGGATTTCCATTTTTTTTTCTAGCGATGAAACGAAATAAAACTGGACTAGCTCAACAGTACTTAATTCCTTCAAAGGATACTTAATTCCTTGTTGTTGTACTGTATTGTAGTCTAGAACTAATGAAAAAAAAACGAAACGACTAGATTTTTTTTTGCGTAGTAGGCCATCAACATTTTTAAAGTTTTGAATTTTTTAAAGTAAGAAAGCGAGAAGATTTTTTTGACCTGCTTAGTTTATTTTAAACATATTTATGTATGCGACATCTGAATAATTATAAAGATATGCTTTTACAAAAAATGTATGACTTTTTTTTCTATCCACTTTGGTATTAATAAAGATACTGAATAGGGACGTTATGTCGTAGTCGTAGATGTGCCAAGTAAGTCGAGTGAGGAATCTAAATTATTTTTGGCGGCCCAGCGGCTTTAGGAAAATTGGCCGCTTATTTTATCGAAGGTTAACATCTTCACAATAAATTGTTATGTAATTGGCTGTTTCCTGGACACTTGATCGATTTCAAGTATAGTGCGAATGGGGAATAATCAAGTGAGCCCGTGTCTGTTCCTTCTTAGACAACATCTTCGCTTCCTATCAGGCGTGCCTAATTCAATTAAATTCAACTAAGTATTTTATTTGCATTTCATGTTGTACTTACATGAGGTCATACATAATAAAAGTCCAATGACATGAGCCCTGCAAGGACACATTAAAACGTAAAAATGTTTTGTTATTAATTGTTATTGTAATTATTATCATTAAGTTAAACATTGTATAAATAATCATAAAACAAGAAATTAATCCTGACCAAAACTTTTGGTGCGTGCGTGTTTGTAGAAATAAGTATCGTTTGAGCATATTGCAGATAACCAATAGAACTTTCAGAACGTGTTCAATTATTTAATGGATAAAAAGTGTGAAAAACCAAAATACTGTGCTGAACATCATGATGATCACACCGCTGTCAAAGGGCAAGTTTCATTATAAGAAGTGTAAGAAATGTCGCATCATAAAATGTAATGTGCTGCCCAACGTCACGTTTTTATGTTTATCTTCCTCATCAGGCTAATAGTTTGTAAGTATTGTCATGTGTAATTTTTTTTCTTTAACAATTTTGAATAAAATTAGCCAAAATAAACTCAAGTAGTCGGGGTACACCAAAGTAAAACTTCGTGGGCTATATTGACTTCAATAAATAATAAACCTGAAACTACGGTAACTATTTACGAACTGAATAGGTTTCGTTTGGCGAATTAATCTTGTACCGTTTGTTTTATTTCGTCTGGGCTCCGTGAATCATATCTGACAAGAACTTTGAAAGGGTTTTGCATTAATTAATTTTCCCGCGTCCCTTCACAATCCAAAACTTAAAATTAACATCTGTAATATCTGCTTATAACAAAATACTATTTATTAAGTCGTGTCCACCATCTGCACCAAGGATGTGTAGCAAAGGACGCATTAAGAGATATTGAAACAACGACTTTCCGAACATGTTACTTTCGCCTAGATCCTAAATCCTTTGCTACACGTTCTCTTACAACCCTCCTGGTGGCAACGCTGTCTAAATAGTTAGTGTTACTAACGCGATTCTAGAATAGGCTAGCAAAAATAGAAAAACCAACATTAATTAAAAATTAAAAAAACCCCCGACGAGCCT
>BHDV01006440.1:0-16967 GCA_005406045.1 Adoxophyes honmai | reverse complement strand
AACGATTTATTATATTTACAATTTAATTTCATTCTTAATTAAAGGAATGAGTATGAGTATGGTTTAAATAATAATTTCATTTTAATATCGACTCCATAGTTTTCTTGCCTCGGATCATGCGATGAAAAATCCGACCCCTGATCATCACTATCATTAGTATTGCCACTATCATTACTATCATCAGTGGCATTACTATAATCAATACATTTCGCGCTGTCTATTCTAATACCTAAATGCGAAGAAAAAAAAAGCAGTTTTTTAACCTCCTAAAGCCCGGCGTCAAATTGTGTGTAGTTCAAAATTGACGTTCAATGTCACTAAGAGAAAGTTAAACATGACTTCGATTTTATGTACTAAATAAAGTACACTGGGCCTCAGGAGGTAATGAATACAAAAATTCAAGAGAAAGGTTTATAGTGTATAATACTCGCATAATATAATAGAGAAACTCTGATAGTTTTAAAGGTGTGATGTCGTAAATTCATATTTTTGGCGCTTACGTTGCAAACTCTGATTTAAACACTATGAGATAGATCAAAATAATATATTATTATACTGACTACACTATTCTAGACCTTTTTAAGTTAAACGTTGTATATTCTACACTACAGTACATTTAATTAATTTTTTTATTTTTTTTTTATTTAACCCTTGTGGTGCCGGGTTAGAATAGCACCTCCCCCTTTCTTCCCGTGGGTGTCGTAAGAGTCGACTCTGGGAAAGGGTTAGTGTATTGTGGGCGATGGGCTAGCAACCTGTCACTGCAATATCACGTTTGGCCGTCTGGTTACCCTGAATTTGCTAAACGTGGCACTGGATTTTTGAATTCATGTGCTCTGCCTACCCCTCTTGGGAACACGGGCGTGAGAATATGTATGTATGTATGTATTTAATTTATGTTAAATCAACATTGCACCCGTGCAAAGCCAGAGTGTGTTGATAGATTATTTATAAAGAAAACTTACCAGTTAAAATAAACCTTTCAAGATTGTTGGTTAAAACAAAATACAGTACTAATCCGTAATCCGTTTACCCATTTAATCAATTCCGCTTTCCCTACAAACAACAATTCTAGGTTTACTCGTTCAAGCGTAATTAGACTAAGACACAAGCTCCATTACTAGCCTATTCGCTTGTCTATGGCCACTGTAGACGGATTACAATTAGCCCATGTCACACGACACGCTCTGCTGCGTTGCTATATAGATTAGATTGGTTTGTGGGGCAGCCGCGCTTGCTAATGCTGTATTGTTGACTAGTACAATAGTGGTTTCTACGTTACAAGCCAGAGTTAACGTCAATGTCAGAGAGTCATTCGTGAAAGCCGAGGGACTATAGTTAACAACTACAAACAAGCAGTAGATCCTCGTGTCGTGCGCCTTTTGTCTTTCGTTCGTATCGCGTCTACCTCTATCGCATCCGCCAATCATGACATAGGGTGTGAGTCAGTTAGTGGTCTAAATCCGTAATTGTAGACGCTGTATGATGCTAAGTTTTTTCAATATGCCATATCCTCGAGTTTTTACGGTCCAACAAGGCAGCAA
Source organism: Adoxophyes honmai (assembly GCA_005406045.1). Lineage (NCBI taxonomy): Eukaryota > Metazoa > Arthropoda > Insecta > Lepidoptera > Tortricidae > Adoxophyes > Adoxophyes honmai. The sequence continues at coordinate 15,423 of BHDV01006440.1, read as the reverse complement.
CGAAAAAAATAGCGAACTCTTTTATAGTTCCTTTTACGCTTAGCAGTCGCTTCTAGCATTACATCTCCAACGCGGCAGCCATCATTAATTAGGTATACAAAACTGAATTTCCATTGTATTGAAAATGTTCGTTGAACGTACTACTTGTTGAAGAGTTTTCTTTTATTTTACAAACATCTAAAAACAAGTATACATAGATATTGTTCGTATTTCTAATAACAAATTCGTCAAGAAACCTTGTGAGCTAACAGACATTATTTTCCCCTCCAGCCTAATACGCCAGAATCCACGAGTCTTCGACAAATAACACAGAAACATATTTCACTCACATGTTATAAGAAATAGTTACAATGTAAGACCTATTTCTATTATTAATGTTGGCAAGGCGTCGTTGGCAAGCCAAGAAACTGTAGTGGGAAAACAAAATGCTTACAAAAACCTAACGTTCAATAGAACGAAACCTAATATGGGATGACATTCGCGGTTTTGATGGCCAAATGTGTCACTGGGGAGTACCCTGTGGAGATGACTGAACTGACCGCGGAAGTATTATTTAAGTGGAAATGGTACAAGTCAAAGTTAGTACGATGACTGAAGTCGTCAAAAAAATTGTATTGATTGTGGTAACAGATGAAAAGAAACGTCGTTTCAAGATTTTATTTTCTTGATTAATTTTTTTCCACAATAACATAATTACTGCATATTTTGATATTTATCTATTATGAATTGAATCCATTTTCCGTAGTCACGTTATAAAGCGTGATCGGCTGGTCCGATTTAGCTGATCGTTTTAATTTGTTCATTGTTGAATGAACATCATCTCAATAAGCTAAATCGGTTAAAATGAATCTAAGCGTAAACGTCGCAATGGCGTCCATCTTATTTTTTAATATTATTTTTTCATGTACCTAACCTTAAAGCGTTTAACATGACGTTGACAGAATTCATCACCTGAATTAAGAATTAAGAGGATAGGAGTCGCACCACTTCTCCATACAAACGTAGTCCCCTGTTTTCTCCGTGAATGATGACATTAGACCAAAATTGTTTTTGTATGGAGAAGTGGCGCGACTCCTATCCTCTTAACCTCAATATTAAAGCTTCCTTAATTGTGAATGTACGGATCTCCGTGAACAAACGGAACGCAATGCTCACGCGCAATACGCGCCTATCGGAAATAAAACTTCACTAGATGGCGCTGTAACACGCGTTCATCTAATGCTAAGCCTCACTAGATGGCGCTGTACGTATACGCAAGGTTTTAAGTTGTACAAAAGCACATAAATATTAGGAAGACTTCTGCATAATTCGGGTGAGCTCATTTCTATTATTTTGTCAAAGTCAATCTGCATATTCAAGATTCATTCTCATGTTGATTGCTATGATTATAACCGCGTATTCCGTTTCTACGTGGAGACGATTTACATTTACTAAGTGCTATCGAGGCTTGCGCCAGTTTTGCGTCACAGCTTTGGTTAATTTAAATATCTCGCTTAATAGATTTAAATTTATTGCCCACCGCGTGATTTAGATTTTCAATCTGGCAACATTTCAAGATAGATTAAGATTGAAAAAAGTCTGAATTAACTTTTAAAACTGTTTTATCCGCATAGGGGGCGCCCATAAATTACGTGAGTTGTTTTTTTCAATTTTCTGACCTTCCCACCCCCCCTTGGTGAGATGTCGTGAGATTTTATTCAACCTCCCACACCCCCCAAATCTCACGTGAGATTTTTCAAAATGTTATTTTAACCCTTAACCACCTACGTCCATTTTTTGTAAAATAACAACCTACGTGCGGTCCTAGCGACCGCTCGTGAATAATCATCTCAAATTCGGGATCTGTAATATCAAGATAGCATTTCAACGAGTAAAATACTCGTTTATGCTTTAGACTTTTATTTTAGAACTTCAAATAACATAAACTATAATAAAATCTTGAGATATGGCATAATCTTTCAAGACTGGTAGATTAAACACAAAAATCGACTCTGATTACATTAAAAGACCTGATAGATATAGGAATTCAAAAAATCAACTTTTTTTTATTCATTTCTATAAAATAAGGAGTTCAACAACAAAATTAAATAAAAAAATAGAGCACTTATCGTCAAATTCTACAAAATTGCAATTCCCAAAGATCCACAATTTTTCAAGGCAGTTGCAGCGTATTTTTTACAACATACCCCACTGAATCGGTTCCACGTCACTACAATCTTTGTCTGACATATTTTTGTCATCTGATACCTCCTGTAGCAACCATTTTTCTACATGTTTCACAAAAATAAACAAAACTATGTGGGTGAAAAAAATGACATAATCACCTACGAGCGGTCTCCGAGACGTCTCCAAGACTGTTAAAAAATACAGTAACCACCTACATGCGGTCTCACAGACCGCCGATGATGTTTTTTAACTCACCAAATCAAAATGAGCATACGTCTGAACGAGTCGACGGCACGGCCGGTACTGCGGGAGGGGCCAGCAAAGGTACAAGGACACAGACGCGTGTGCGACGTACTCGCGTTTAGTTATTGACAATTTTGAGTAATCTATTGTCTGTGAGACCGCACGTAGGTGGTTAAGGGTTAAAAATAAAAAATAATATGAAGACGTAACTTTAAAAAAAACTAAAATTTTTCTTCGTTCGGAGGATACACTCATGAAGTGTCAAATGTAAAGCGCCATCCACATACTCACTTCGCTTTTTAAGACCTTAGGCATCTGGATTAAATGGACCAAAATAGTAGTTTTTTTGTTTGTTTGAAACTAGAAAAAAATTGCGTCATATTTGCCGTGACCCCGGGGCTCCCCCAACGTGAGATTAGATGAGATTTGACTCGATCCCCTCCCCCCCTAAAACACCTCACGTAATTGATGGACGCCCCCATACATCATGCCTGCATTCCCAAATTTCCGTATGATGTCGGGTTTAGAATAGCATCTCTTCCGTTCTCTTCCATTTCTTCCGTAGTTTTTGTAAGAGGCATTAAGGAATATTTTAGACGACAGGCTGACAACCTGTCACTATTAAACCTGCTAACTTAGAACATTAGGTCGAATTGATAACCTCTTCCTTCTTTGAAGTCGGTTAAAAAAAACGTGTATTTGTCATGGTTCTGCCCACGGATCAGAATAAAGAAGGTTGGATAGGCAAAAGTCACACTTTTGTTTGAAAACCAGCGTCGCCACCTGTCTCCCACCAAAGAACTCCACTACATCAACAATAATAATAGATACACAATTACACACACTAATACACGTAGAATAAAGAGCTGCAATTGGTTCGCACACTGCGTGGAAAGTGCGTACGTACGAGACAACTACCCGCACAAGATTCACTACAAACTCAAGCACGGCGAGGCCGCGATCGAGTTGAAGAAGCGTGTTTATTTTGATTGCTTCGTTATCCATTGCGCGTCAAATGTATCTTCACCCGAAATATTTGCGTACTTCAACAGCAATGTACATTTTCTGTGTCTCTTGGCGTAATTGTTGTTTCTACTTAGAATTTCATAATTAAAAACAGTTTTTTCGAAAAATATACTATAAAACGAAGGTTCTATGCTTATCGGTGAATAAAAATTACTCCTTACTTGGTACTTAACGCCTGAGTCTTTAACCTACTCGTAACAATCGTACAATACAGCATTTTCAAAGGATTTTAGCGCAGCTCCGCACGGCGATGCAAACATCTGCCACTAAACAAGTATGAACGCGTGGTTCTTAAAGTATGACTCTCTGATCATACCTGTGGTGCGCCTGCCGTGCGCATATTGCCAATCCAACCTACTTTATCTAATCCGTGGTTCTGCCCGATTTGGGAATAAAGGCGTGTTGTATGCACACGAAACACAATATAGACAAAACCACGACCATTCCATCCATTTCAAACACAAACACGCAGATGCAGAGATACACAAACACGCTTTCAACAGCCCACTTATCGTAGAAGAAGGTAACTATTGATTGATTCAGAAGTGGGACAGAAGGAAACGTACAAAAATTCGCGAAGTTTCGATTATTGATTGTCAGGGATGCCACAAAAACGCCATATGATTAAAACTTCCACGACGGAGAATACCTCAGAGCTCACGTAACTATCGACCAGCTTTGGAGAGGCTTCTCTCATTGACTCGCGAGTCTTTATGTGGACATGTCTGTTCATTTGTTTTGTATTATTATACTTATATCTTTAACATGTGGTGTCGGGATAGGATAACACCTCTCTCCATTAAATTTCTTCCGGATGGATGTCGTAAGAGGCGACTAAGGAAATAGCTATAGGTAGGGGAGACTAGGGTCAATTGGAACGTTTTTCACATAATCGGGTTTTCTACCCTCAATTTCGACAGAATCAGTTTCTGTAATGGTTTTAATTATAGCACCACCCGTGTGGTGTCGGGTCTAGAATAGCACCTCTCCATTTCTTCCGTGGATGTCGTAAGAGGCGACTAAGGAAATGGGTTTAGGTATTCTTTAGGCGACAGGCTAGCAACCTGTCACTATTATATTACCTCTTACATCTGTTTTTAAACCCAAAATGATGCTAGAAGTGGCTGCGAAGCGTGAAATAGTCATAATCATGAATATGTCTATTTCACGTTTTGTGTGCTCTGCCTACCCCATTTGGGAACATAGGCGTGATTTTATGTATGTATGTATGTAAGTTATCTGACTATAATATGTTGGAATAGTGTAGTGGGTTACATAAACTACTAATAAAAAGTTACAGCGTTTTTAAAAAATCTCGAAAATTGTTTCAAACGTCCCCAAGCCTGGGTCAAATGAAACAAAAGGGGGTGATTGTTGAAATAACTACGAAAAAATATTTATTTATTATTATGATCATTTTTATAAAATATCCTAGTTCGGAATCATATCACAATAGTAAATCTTCTAATTAAACATAATAATTATGTAATTTTTTGAACTTGAGAGAGTGAAATAAAACTTATATTTTTTTTAAACAAAATGTTCAATTTCTAAAGTATTTTAGAGTATTAATGTTACTTAAGAAACATCTGGCATTTTGCAAGATACAAATTAGATAAAATATAGGTAACAAAATGCAAAACCAAAGGGGAATATACATTATTGATGATCATTAGCTCTGAAAGCCTGATGTGCCCAAATATTATAGCCAGAATTTTCACCCAATCATATCCGGGTTAGCTATTTTCGTAGTTTTCCATGGAAACAAAGCAGAAACAAGCAACTTTTCTGTTCTCTTATCTTCCAGATTTCTTTATTTTCAAGCATGTCTATCTATAGATAGACTTTATTTTTTTCTTACCACTTGGTATTACTTTTGGTGGAGCAGTTGGGAAAAGCCTGGTTTTGGTGGTATATGGATTACATATTTGAATTTTATTTAAAACAGCTGTAAGACACATCGCATGCTCAAAACACGTGCCATCGTCACTTAGACATGTTTCAATTGACCCCAACTTTTTTTGTTTCAATTGCCCCATCCACATGCTTGTAAATATTAAATTAATTAAAAAATAAAGGGATACTGTAGGTAGACACAAACCAGCATAATTTCACCTATAATAACAATTCATTATGATAGTTTAGTTCAAAGGAACATGCCACCAATGGTTTTTTTATCAAGAGACAAATTAAAAATACGATAAAAACTTACTTTTGCCCCAAAAAAAGTAATATGGTCACCTAAAAATGTCGGACGGGCTTGGAGCCGCGATATACAAAGTTTGACAGGTTCGTATAGGTTTGCCGGTTCTTTCCTCCCTTGGACCCTAACCGCTGACTCTATTCGTTTCGGAGTTATTTGACTTGTTTCAAATGACCCGCGTTTCTATTGACCCCAGTCTCCCCTACCCTTAACCCTACAATGCATGAAGTTTTTGTTTTTAAAAAGAAAAATATGTGTGGTTGTAATGGATAATTAGATGACGGGAAAAATAAGGAAAAAAATAAAAATTGCTATTTTCATTATAAAAAAAAATATTTAATGGTTGTGACACATAAGGGACATTATGCATTTACTTAAAAAAAAAAATTAATGGTTGTGACACATAAGGGACTTTATGCATTTACTTATAGCTTACGGCTTACACTAAAACGAAGCTCGACTTTCCATTTATAACAAAATATCAAAGACTTAAGTATTAGGCAGAGGTTCCGGTGAGTCATACTTTGCACTATAATTATAGGTGCGTGGATTTCTTTCAAATCACTAAAACCTGAACAGATTTTATTTTTTCTTTGATTTCCGCGATTGTCACTCTTTTACATAGAATATTTCAATAGATTACGGCACCAATATTATTTGATTTTGAGTTTATGTGCTTTATTGTTAGTATGATTACACTGAACACGAATGCATAATGTGCCATATAAGGAACGTTAAGAAGAAATTTCAAATAATATAAGTGCATAGTGCACGGGCGTAGCCAGGATTTAGTTTTGGGGGGGGTTGACGAAAAAAATCGGCCAAGTGCGAGTCGGGCTCGCGTGCGAGGGGTTCCATTGTTGTATGGGAGCCTGAACTTTTCGGGGGGGTTTGAACCCCAAACCCCCCCCCTGGCTACGCCCATGGCATAGTGTGACTTATGAGGAACGTCTAAAGACGTTTACGTGTTAGTATCAAGTTACTATGCAAATATCAGAAATTGCGTACGGTTCGTATATTTTCAGCTTGCCACATACCTATGCAAAGTTTTTTTAGCAATCATCTCCACTACGTATATATTTTTTTTACACACGACACAACAATTATAAACTTGGTATTCTCGAAAACAACTAAGTTTTGACTAGCTCACGCGGTTATTGGCACTAGATCGACATCTAACGGAAACTTACCAAACTACATCGTTTTAAAAGTCTTTACCATTACATTGACCAACAACAGGTGGCGTTGTTTGCCATTATATTTTTAGTACAGGCTATTAAATTGGTTGTGACTGATTAGGCACTGAATGCGCTGTAGGGTTAAGGCAACAGGCTAGCAACCTGTCACTATTATACTACCTCTTCCATCTGTTTTCAAACCTAAACTTTATGCTAGAAGTGGCTGCGAAGCGTGAAATGGTCATGGTTTTGTAGAATGTCACGTATCGAGTTCTCTGCCATTTGGGAACATAGCCGTGATTGTATGAATGTATCTTTTTTTCAGTAGGTACTCAAGTTTATTTATTTCACGTTAGAAAAAAAAAACATAAAAAAATGTATGTGTCTTTTAGTTTAGTAGACCCTAAATATGCCTCGTTTAACTATGTCCACACACCAATTCTTTAAAAATCTCCTAAATTGAAACCTTCGACATGAATTCACTTATATTTTTTAATAATTTAACTGAATCTCCTACCTTAATACCTGATACAAAATGATTGCTATTTAAAAAAAAAAAACCGGCCAAGTGCGAGTCGGACTCGCGCACGAAAGGTTCCGTACCAAAAACAGCAAAAATAAACACGTTTTTTTCTATGGGAGCCCTCTTAATTATTATTATTATTATTTTAATTTTAGTATTTGTTATTATAGCGGCAACAAAAATACATCATCTGTGAAAATTTCAACTCTCTAGCTCTCACGGTTCGTGAGATACAGCCTGGTGACAAACGGACAGACAGCGAAGTCTCAGTAATAGGGTCCCGTTTTTACCCTTTGGGTACGGAACCCTAAAAAAAGACTGCGGCGCATTGTACTTGGCAATCATGGACTTTACGAAGCGCTGATAGACAAACAAAATACGTGCAAATGAGCCTCTTACGGCTTAATTGCTTAAATATTAGTTTTATATGCTTGATAAAGCGAATCACATTTTAACGTTGCCATAACCCCCAAAGTCTAAAAGTATTCCGCTACTTATCTAACAGCCGGACTGATATTTTATCTACATTTTCTTGTGGTAAACAACCTGGGCTAAAACTTTCTCTTTTATTTACCTCAAATCATTTGTTTTGTATCAGGTTTCTGTAGTTGTTTGAAGACGCCCCTGTTTTTCCGAGGTAAAATTAGGCATTACCAGTCACAAGTCGTATCCTCTTTAAGGTAAACGCTCGCAGCGCCCCCTGAATGCGGTTCGTTACTCATGTTAGTTAGTGCGAGCCGTGCGTGCGACCCCGCGAGGTAATGCTAGATAATATTTGATCAGGAACCCCAGGTGTTGCTGTGGTGTTATGTGTGTTTAAATTAGCCAAGTCGAACGTTAGGAAAATATCTTCGCATGTGAGAGACAGTAGTGAGGTAAGGAGGAGTTAAAAAAGGGAAATATGAGAGAAATAAATGAGTTAAAAGAATTGGTCGTAAAAAAAAATTAGACCTCATTTTTAATATCAATAACTTCTCGGGAATGGCTTCTAGTTTGAATATTGTTTGCCAAATGCTGGATGACTGGTGTGAGACATACAGTGCAAGATAAAGTAACTGATTTGTCGAATTATTTTTCATTTTTATGCCTATCCCGTCTCACCCGTCTGCATTCTCAAATGGCAGATACTTCTAATGAACATAAAAGTTATAAGTTTCAACGTTCAATTGCTTGTGGTTTTAGAAAAAAAATTGCGTAAAAAGAATATCGTATTTTTGTGATGGGCAATTTCTTTATTATATTGTTTACCCTGACTTTATCCTTTTATATCTATAATACCAGCTACACAAAAATAATCTTTAGAAGCATAAAAATTTCAATATTTATAATGTTTCTTTGAAATACTACGCTAAGTGAACAAAGTGTACGCAGAAGATATTACAGCGAACGTTTTTGAATCAGAATCGTATTATTATCAAAGATATATCTATTCTATTAATACCTACACATAGTTGAATACGTTCGTAGGAGTATCGAGCGTAATTCAACATCAAAACGGGTTTGATATGAATATGGTTCTATAAATAATAATTTCTGGGTATTTGAAGCTTTTGTGGAAATGACAATCAATTTTGATTATCGTAACTATGTAGGTTTCAATGACGGTAAGCAAAATTAACGATATAATAATAAGGTTTATAGTTTTAAATCTTTGATGATATTTTTTACCTTACTTATTTCTGCTTGTGCTTTAGTTTTTTTTTATCTAACGACAGCCATTAGATAGTTAATTAACGTTCGAAGAACATAAAAAAAAAGTTTATTAGTTGGATGTCAAAGATTTGATGTGATTTTGATAACTGCTATCCAAAGTAAAAATTTATAGTTACAAATCTGGGTACCTATGTAAAATGTTTTTAGAGTATTAAAAGAATAGATATTATACATCTATTTTATCATAAAAACTTGCATTTACTGTGCTCTTCTAACCATTGATATTGACATTTTGATATCGGATAAAATAGTTTCCAGCTACTCAGGCTTTGACGGAAACCATACCCCGGAGCAAGGGGTGCTAAGAATCTCCAAGTGAATAGGATCACTCATCAAACAATTTTATAGCCAGTCTCGAATTGTATGCTTCAGGGCTTACTTTTGCAGCTAGAACGGACGGAGCTAGTTTTTTTTTTCTTCAAAAATACATTATTACCGGTGGCATATTTCAAAAATTGCACAAAATGTTTAACCTTAGTAATTAGACCAGTTGATTTGATGAAATTCAAGTAAGTTTAAAAAACAAAGCGCAAAAATTTACGAATAACTAATATAATTGTATCAAGTTCAATCTCTTATTCTGACTTACCTATTAAAACCAGAAAATGTTGACTTTATTCACATTTTGAATATTCATTCCACATTTTAATTACCAATAAAATCGTTAGACTTTATTTAATTTTAACTTCAAATATTGAAATGAGAAACGAATGAAACGCTCTCTCATTAAGATTAAATTCATCATTCACGCTTTAGCTATTTCTTAATTATTTTTCAGGGCACGAGGATTATTTTTTCTGATATTTTGTATGTCAGTTTGCTTGTCCGTCTATTAGTCCGTCGGTTACGAGTAAACATACAAATCTGTATAATGAGCATTGAGAGAGAGGTAATTTTATTCTCCCGTGAACGCAATTGTATTTATAATTACAGTAAATGATTGTACGAATTAATGTTTGGCGTTTGTTACTCGTTCGCATCAAAAGCACTAGAATTATTTTAATGGAACTTTGAAATAATATAGCTCTTTATTCAATAACACAAGGCTGTAAAGCTCTAATCACGAGAAGAAGAACGTATGGACGCTTGTGCACTACCATGAATTTTACAGTCCGTCTTTTTACTTAAGATCTCGTCTCGCTTGCTCTTACATTAAATAGTATTAAATTGAGCGGGACGGCGCGACAGACAGTAAAAATCCGGACGGCTGGACCAGAAAATTCATGGTAGTGCACCAAGCGCCCTATGTCTTTACTGTTTGGTAAACTTTGAATGAGACCGTGTGAATGAGACATGTGATAGGGTTGATCTATGTATTCTAATTATCGTTAAATAATCATACCTACGTCCAATTGGCCTTTTTTACTTAATCTATTTGTCATAGATTTTTATTGATAGACTATTATGAGAAATAAAGTAATCGTCCATTAATTTTCCTCATAGCAAGAATAAAAAATACTTCGTGTCACGGAACACTCTTAATGGGAGTCCGATGCAGACTTAGCCTAAATTTATAGTAAGAAAGAATAATGAGTAGACGGTCTGAAATGAAAATGTAAAAAAATATTAAATGACATTTCAGTAATTCCTGATGCCGATGAAAATTGAATTTGCATAAATTAACCGTCATCAAATACTCGTATTAATAAAAATGAATTGCGAGCCATTTATCGAATTGGCAATTTTATACTGAGAGTGATTGGAAAATTATTCTTTGTGAACATTATTTCCAACTGATGGAAATTGTTTTGTCGATATAAAACTGTTCAGTGGTTGCGAGGAAAAGGTGTTCTATGTAGACGACTTAACATTTTTATTTTACGGTCATTTAAATGTATGCTGGCAAATGTGCAACATTTAAGTGGCAATTACCAGTGTAATTGAACAGCTCAGTAGCTGTTTACTTAATGCCGTGTGGTGCCGGGTTAGAATAGCACCTCCCCCTTTCTTCACGTGGGTGTCGTAAGAGTCGACTCTGGGGCAGGGTTAGTGTATTGTGGGCGATGGGCTAGCAACCTGTCACTGCAATATCACGTTTAACCATCTGGTTACCCTGAAATTGCTAAACGTGGCACTGGATTTTGAATTCATGTGGTCTGCCTACCCCTCATGGGAATACATACATACAATACAATCACGCCTGTATTCCCAAACGGGGTAGGCAGAGCACACAAAACGGTACATAGACAAAACTATGACCATTTCACGCTTCATGGCCACTTCTAGCATAATATTTTTTTAGGTTTTGAGGTGGGAATACAGGCGTGAGAATATGTATGTATGTATGTATGTTTGCTTAATGCGCTTGCCGCACATGTTCCAAACTAGTTCGGTCAATGAACATTGTCTTTACACTACTGACTGTTCGCTGACAGCCGTAACCCGCCGAAAGCGACCATATAAAACTTGTTACTATTTTTCACCATTTCCGACTTTTTTGAAACCTAAAATGTTTTAATAAAAATCCGTTGTAAAATTTTGTTCAACCTTTTTTTTTTTGTTACAGAGTATGAAGAAAAACAAACCAGTAAAATCGAATGCGAATAAAAAATCCGCCCAAATCTTTGATCCAGCGCCTGACAAAACCGAAGCACCTGTCAAAGTCGACTCCTTAGATGATGATGATCAGAACTTCGGAGGATGGCTTAAGTAAGTTATTTTTAATATTTTACAACACTGTTTATTATTTTACAACGCCTACCTGATTACTTGCGAATGCCTATATTCCCAAACGGTAAAACTGATTATGAATCGTAGAATAGTCATGGTTTTGGCTATGTAACATTTTGTGTGCTACGGACCTCATATTAGGGAATACAGATGTGGTGTATGTATGTATGTTTAAGATCTTTCATTAATTTTCACATGTGAGTTTTTTTAAGAACTGTTCAACACAGTGAAAAAGATTAAAAAAGGTCATAATAATAGCCTCTGTTGTGTCGGGATAGAATAACCATTTCTTCCGTGGATATCGTAAAAGGCAACTGAGGCAATAGATTTAAGTATGGTTTAGGCGATAGGCCAGCAACCTGTCACTACTTTTACCTCTTAACGTAAAACCTACTAGCATGCCTACTCGAGATAGGGAAGAGTGGCGAAAGAAAAGGGAGACCTTTCCCCAGCAGTGGGATATACTAGTAGACTAAGGCCGTGGTCGCCTTCACCCGCCGCCCGCGGCCGACAACGGCCCGCCGCCCGCGGCGTCTGAATGGCCGAACATACCATGCTCGGGAGTGGTCGTTTTCGCCCGCCGCGTGCGGCGTTCTGTTTACTACTATTACTCAGACGCCGCGGGCGGCGAGCCGTTTTCGGCCGCGGGCGGCGGGTGAAGGCGACCACGGCCTAACAAAAAAGGTACATACAATCATACAATCACGCCTATGTTCCCAAATGGGGTAGGCAAAACACACGAAGCGTGACATAATATACAAAACCATCTTAACTTATTCATTTTCTTGCAGATCATCAGATGGAATGGAGACTATGAAACTCTTCGTTCTAGCCAACAGCATAGTTATGCTCACAACCATAGCCTACCCACACATTCAAACAATATTCTCAATTATTTCTGAAATGATGTACGGACCTGATGGTCTATTTTAAAGACTGGCAGTGACACTTCGCGATATTAAAAGAAAATAACATCGTTAGCCTGTCATTTTTTAAGTTTTCATCACTTTTTAAAGTCTAGAATCTTACTTTAAAATTTGTAAGATAATTACTATCTGCTAAGTCTTTGTTTAAGTTTTATGAACAAATTAGTTTCGGTCCAAGTCTACAGATGGCGATTTAATTTACTTACAAGAAATTAGACTTCTCTAATTAAAAATAAGTGAGCCATTAAAAACTATATTACTCTGTAATAGGCTGTTAACGTTACAAACATAATATCGTATGCAAATAATTGTAAAGAATTTTTTACAGGTTACGCCAATTTGAATTGTATAAAAATGGTAGGTTTGATATTTCGCGTCATTTTCTCTTTGAGCATAGTTGCTTGGTATTCAATCAACGTTTGGAATATGATTTCTGATTATTTTAATAAAGAATTTCATAGACTTTTGCTAAACGAAACAGAGTTCGAGGACGACGAAATGTAGATATTTTTAATGTAGCTTTTTGTAATTAAAGTGCTTTGATCGAAACAGATGTTTTATTTAAACATTTTGTACGTTTTCTTCATTTTAATAGTAATCAAGCCTGATTGGAAGGCTTGTCTCTACATGAAATATGAAAAAGTATTTTATATTTGATTTATTATTGATGCGACTCAACGTTTTCTTGCCTCAACTTATTTCAGTGTCAAATCCACGTCGTCGCTCCAAATTTCAGATCATGCGAAAAAAGTAAAAAAAACGTATTAAATCGACTTTAGCTCGACATGTTTAGGGATAGAATACGAGCCGAGGTAGGAGCTGCCAATCGCGCACTGCGCGCCACCGCTTAGTTCATGCGAGTGATCGTGCTCGACGAAACTAATACCGGCGAACGACTGGACTGAACTCGATTTAAAACGCGAATAAGTGCCTCTACCTGTCCGATATCCGATTGAATGCGATGCGTCCGATGCGTGCGATACGGGCCAGTGGACGCCTACTTTTATTCGTTTATTTCCATAATGAGACTCACAGTAGTTTCGTATTTAAAATAAAATGGTTTGACGTCATTCGTATGAATTGATCGAGCCGAACATTAATCTTTTTAAAGTGGTAATGTTTGTTGTAAGTTTGATTACATAGAACCTTGTTATTTGGAACAACCATATAAGTAATACTCAGAAAGATGAAAACTAGATAATATTTGATCCCTGTGAAGTACACTCATGGATATTGAAAACAGGTCGGCTTTTTAACAATTTATTCACTTTGTTCGTGATGTATAACAGCAATGGCAAAAAGTCGTTCGTCCTGCTCACGGCGACCCGAAAAAGTGTGAAGAACATGGTGGTCAGCCGCATTCCGCGAGTGACATTATACCTACAGGGTGATAATGAAATCCACAACGATATCATAGATAACTGTTTGTTACAAAAACTTAAAAATATAATTTGAGTAGTTTCTCATTTTCTTTGGTAAATAAAAAATTGTGTCATCAAAGTTTTCCTAAAAAGTGCTAACATTATTGACACCGCGCGGGTAACTGGGTACAAGCGCGCGCGGTGCGCGTGCGCACATTCAATATTTTTTGTGAATTTTCGGATAAAAAAAAAAAGAAAAACGTGTATTTTTTATTTTACTATTGTGTTGTGTTATTCTAAGTATCAGGAATTAATTTCGTTACGGATTTCATTATCACCCTGTAAAATGAACTAAATCTATTTTTAATAAAAATCAGTCTCCTTCGATAGTGTGTATAATCAGTTCTGTCCGTCTGTCAATCAAGTTCTACTGTCAAGCAAAAAATCACATTCAAAATCAAAATCATAATAAAAAGTAAAGTCATATCAAAGAGTTCGCAACACCCTGTATTTTATGTCGTAGCCTGGCTAGGTGACGTCGGTCGGCGGATAGTCTAGTGTAAAAACGTTCGTTGACTGGAGTAGTGCGACGACCGAATGAGTAATTATCGCTTAAGAGGTTCATAATGCAAACAAAATGAAAATTTAAGCGCTACTTGCTGCATGTTTAATCATCATTTATTCATACTAAAATCCCGATCAATTACGTCTGGGAATATCTAAATCAGATAATACGAACATAGTAAATTAGTAGAATTGTATAAAGACATCCAATAAATCAATAGTTATTTAAGTATAAGACGGTTACATATAATAGGTAATAGGCATTCAAATACAAGTGCAAGTCACTCGTATAGTAGTGCGTGAAGCGGTTGAAAAAAAAAAAACATTTTAACCGAGGTGATGGATTCAAGCTCAGTGTCAGCCTAGAGATGAAGATTCGGAACCAACATCTGACATTGTTAGTGTTGTGTGTCGGTGTAACTGTGGATAATATTAATACAACAATGGTACAATGGTAGTTCAAGGAGCCGTTACTGATGGAAATCAAGTGCGGGTAGTTCGAAGAACCCGTGCTGTGAAACAAACATCTTGCTCCGCATGGTCTACTCATGGATACGGTCGCTGTAATGCGGGCGAAATGTCGAGAGGTAATTCAATTCAAACGTGATAAAGTCCCGCGTACTTATAAATACAAGTGCAAGTTATGAAATGAGCCTGTAATTAAAAATTTTGAAAAATACCCACGACGGTAAAAACCTCCTCGAAAAAGAATAAAATAACCCAAAACCCCCGACTTAAACCAATTGTTATGTAAGTTTACCATAATACATAACCGAGGAATACCCGTCGGGGGCTGCCATTAACCCAGCTAAAATTTTTCTAGTGACGTGAATACAATTATTGAAGATTT
>BHDV01006433.1:78761-195287 GCA_005406045.1 Adoxophyes honmai | reverse complement strand
CGCATTCAGTTTTCGGAAAGTTGGTCGCCTTACCCGGTGTACACTCGGGTTAAGGGTATAATTATTTTAATCGAATTCATATTTTAATCAGCATTTCGTGGATAAAGAGCGGTTTTTAGATCGCCTTTCTTCATCCATAATATAAACATTGGGGTCGCAGGAAACTTATTGGAGAGAACAAGGACTTCTAATTGGATCAAAACATTCAAGAAAATAAATCTTCGATACGAAAATAAACAAAAAAATTGGCACTTAAATTTGGCAGTAAAATTGAATTTTTTATGCAAATAGTCATTGTCCCTCCAGTTACGAGTATTTCAAGTAATTCCAACATTTAAAAAAACTTTAAAAATAAATTAAAATGTTCGTACTAACCTGACAACAACAATAACTCCATAGCCCATGTAATAGAAGAGATAAAAGAACATCTTAAAGAAGCCCACTGCGAGTTCCGCTGGTGGCATTTGCTGCATGTCCGCTATTTTGGCCTTTATGTTCGAGGGGGAAAGGGACGAGAATGCCGTGGAAAAGCAGTCTTTGACTGCTTGATAGCCGCGACGGAATGGATTTTTATCGACTCTGAAAAAAAAACATTTATTTATTAGAACATTACACACTTCATTCATTTTTATTCTTATTCTTTCAACTTTCTTCACATTAAATAATAACGAATCATCATCCCAAATAAAACTATCTCATCACTCCACATAATCCTTTTCCATCACCGCACATATAGTACCAGAGCCCACGACCAAACCCATGTCTCATAGCAATACGGCAAAAACCCTATAAAATCGTTAGATTGTTTGATACTGAACCCGACTAGGTGTGTAGTAACGGTCGAAAGTGTAGCAACTGCGTGGGAGGCCATTTCTGCTGTGTCAAAAAAAAAAGGCAGTCGGTATTATAGCAATACGACTGATAGTGAAAACGTACATAGATTTTATAATTGTATTACGAAAAAGTTTGTTTTCAGACATTTTGCGCGTAGCATATAGCCTGAGCGCATTTTTGAAAATGTCAACAAATTTAGTCGACCTGTATCATAGCAATACGGATATATTTTTTTTTAACTTTTCGTATTGCTGCCAGGATTACCAAAAACCTGTTTTCAGACACTTTAAGTGTAGCATATACTCCCAAAAACGAAAAAAATTTGGTGAGATCAAACGCTACGCGGAAAATGTCTGATATTGGTATTTTCGAGTTCAGGATAATCGTATCTATCGATTTGATGCGGTTTTGGCCGTATTGCTATGAGACAAAAATTTTGGTCGTGGGCTCTGGTACTAATAATAACTATCATTGTCCCTTTGACACATCCGCCATTTCTCTTTTCATCGAGCCGTCTGACGAATTTAAGAAGCAGAATTATCAACGTATAATTGTACCATCACAACACCAAACATCAGCACGCTACACAATCACGTCTCATCACCCTACATAATACCAACTCATCATCTCCCATGATCCCATTTCATAACCCCACATAATTCCATCTCCTATATTAATCTCTCTTAGAACTAATTGATTTTATTCTTATTCTCATCACCTTTCATCATCGTCGTCCCCTAGATACATGTAAGCCGCCTCTCTGCTCTTCGGGCCGCCCGCGGATTCTTCGGACGCCGCCATTAGACCGCTAGCGTGCGTCATTTCAAAGATGGCGTCTTCGCAGAAGTTGACGAACGCTTCCAGCTTCTCTTTGTCGCCGCCCTCTGTCACTATGCTGTAGAAGAACGCGCGTTTCGATTCCTGAAAGAAGATAAATAAATACCAAATATAATACAAAGAATCTGTGTATCATACGACCTAGAGTTAAATCAGAACCCATTAGAGTAGGGTACTAAACATTTGTAGTTTAGTCAGCCAGTATAACATCACATCAGTATACATCATGCCTGTTTTCCCGGGTGGGGTAGGCAGAGCACCAGAGCACACAAAACGCTACATAGGCAATACCATGATTATTTTAAGTCACGCAGCCACTTATAGCATATTCTTAGGTTTTACTCTAAATGGTAAAAATGTAAATAAGAAAGAGAATTTATTACACTTTAAAATATAATAATCATACATCTCGCTAATGTCGAAATGTAAAATGTTCACAAGATTAAACGTCGTAATTTAAGCACCAATGACATTAAAATAAAAAAATATGAACAATAAACCAAAAACCTAGACACAAGTGCGTGTTCAACGACAGTTTTATGTGCACACGTTACAATTGACATCCTTAGAGCGACCACCGTTGGTATGAAAACTTGATTGACTTTTGTAATTATCTATGTGGGCTACTTATCTATCTATTCTGTACTTATCTATCTAACCTTGATCTGTGGCTTCTCCCACTGCTCGATGTTGGACTCCTTGATCTCGAAGTAGACTCGCTCGATGCGCTTGGAGCCGCCCATGATCTCGATGCGGCCCAGGAATGGCTCGAAGTAGTTCAGCACGGAACCCGCGGTCTCCAGGAAGCGGGCCAGGCTGGGGAGAAACCAGTTCAATCCAGTTTAAACCACTGCAAACCATTTCTAACACGTCAACCCTTCAATAGGGTAAGGCCGGCCACATACATTCGGAAAAATTCCGTTTCGGAATCTCTAATCGGAAAATCGAGTCAATCCATACAAAATCTATGGACCGCCATATACAGACGGAAGCTTTCCGTTCGGAATTCCGAACGGAATTTTTCCGAATGTGTGTGGCTGGTCCATAGATGTCGTATGGATTCAGTGCGTTCGGACAGTCCAATTCGAGATTCCGAATCGAGATTCCGAAACGGAATTCCGTATGTATGTGGCCGGCCTAAACGACAAAATAACCGGCCAAGTATGAGTCGGACTCGTGCCAGAAGGGTTCTGTACCAAAAACAGCAAAAAAACACGTTTTTCCCATCGGAGGCCCCCCAATTATTATTATTTTGATTTTAGTACTTGTTGTTATAGCGGCAACAGAAATACATAATCTGTGAAAATTTCAACTCTCTAGCTGTCACGGTTCGTGAGATACAGCCTGGTGACAGACGGACAGACAGACAGACAGACAGCGAAGTCTCAGTAACAAAGTCCCGTTTTTACCCTTTGGGTACGGTTACCTAAAAAATTATCTAGTCCAAGACATTAGAAAAGTAAAAAATAATGTCATAGTTATACTAGAGGAAAATAATACCACAATAGGTGGACAACTGTTGCTTTCATAAAAGTTTGGTTGAACGCGCAAGAATATTTCCGAAAGAGCCGAATATCCAGTGTTCCGGCGTCGCAGCTTGTCGAATATTCGGTATCCGATATCCGGCCACACAACTATCCGTTTCATCTCTAGTTAAGGTGTCAGTGATTTACAAATAACCACAGACTTATATCAAAATAGACGACTCAAGTGTATGTACTTCGCGTGCCAAAACAGAGCCAAAAGGGAGAGATTCATTTAGTTTTGTCTCAGTTAGATTAGGTTTAACTGCCTAGAAACAGGGCAACTAATTAAGGCGGCGTCACCTTTGAATGGGTTTCACTCGGACTGTCAATTCCCATCACTAAAGCGCTCATGTGACGTTACAGTAGGTAGAGAAAAAGTGGCACGCTTGTTTTCATTTAAATGTTGGAACTCGCGGTATCTATTTCGATATAAGTCTGTGCAAATATCCCTGTATTAGCGATAGCTTACCGCGGCTCGTTGGGCATATGTTCCGACAGGTTGGTAAGCAGCACGGCTAAATTGAACCCGATCTCCTTGGCCGGTTCGTGGAAGCGGTCGCAGAAGCCGATGTAGTCCAGCTTCCCGTCGTGGTTGGTCTCGCAGCAGGCCAGGAGGAACTCTATCTCTTCACTGGAAATAAAGAAGAAGTAAGAGCATCACACTGGCAATGGTGTGCACCAGCGTGGAAAGTACAGTCAGGGATATTGGATGTTTAACAGGTTGAGATACTCCTAAAATTGGCTTGATTACTGTATCCAGCCAGTTGCATGACATAAATACTCTATATTGAACTTCATGGTGAAGTTTGTCCTATAATGCGAACAAATTATGCAGGCGGTCAACCTGCTAAACATTAAATTTTCCTGACTGTACATACACATACACTGAAGGGTTCTGAATAAGAAACTGCATAAAAACACGTTTGTTGTATAGGAGCCCCCCTCAATTATTATTATTTTGTTTTTACTATGTGTTGTTGTAGTGACAGACTGTACAAACACATAATCTGTGAAAATTTCAACTGCCTACCTATCACGGTTCTTGAAATACAGCTCGCAGAATGTTTACCACTAAAAACGGCCAAAATACGCGCATAACGTTTTGTTCTATTAGGACTATTAGTTTAGTTTAGACCCTTAGTTACTATTACTATTTTGATTTTAGTATTTGTTGTTAAAGTGGCAACAGAAACACATTATCTGTGAAAAATTAAATTGCCCAGCTCTTACGGTTCTTGAGACAGGTGAGAGACAGACAGACGTACAGCAAAGTCTCAGTAATAGGGTCTCGTTTTCACCCTTTGGGTACGGAACTCTAAGAAACAATATAGGCCTGTAAGCTTACCACAGTAACACCCTCTACTCGCGTCGCGCGCGGGATAGCCTACCTGCCATTTTCTGAAGTCTCTAATCAGACAGTGACTGGTATAGACTATCTCGCGCGTATCTCTACTCGCGCATTGCTGTGCTAAGCCGGCTGGGTGTCAAATAATTAACACGATGGTGAATTAAGGCCTGGTACATACACGTTTGTTGCCGTGCTTATCCTAGAGTGTGTAACAACCACAAAAGAAAACTAAATGGAATCCTAAAAAGAACTCACGGCGTATAACTCTTCTGCTGTTCCATCTTCTCCTTAAAGTCTTTCGGCAGCACCCAGCCATCGCTGTTGGCGTCTATCTCCAAGAAGCTGGCGCTCGAAGTCAGGTCTTTGAGCTTGAGGAACATGTCGAAGTATTTGAGGATCAGCTCGACATTGCTGGCCGATTCTACCAGGGTGTCTACCATCTGCTTGCCGATTGTACCTGCAAAGAATTAAGAGGGGTTAGTACGTCGAAAATTATTTGTAATATACCTGGTAATCCGAAAAAAACGTTTTGCAGGACAGTGTCGAACTATCGAAATTGTCACATTATAGAGTTCTGTCTAAGACCCCTTGTAGTCCGGCATTTTTTACAAAAGAGTCTTGAAATCCGACAAATTACAGATACAAAGCTTCTATGCATACGTGTTACAAAAAACGGGGTAAAATGTGAATTATCAAAGCGAAAAATATTGTAAGCCCTACTAAACTGTCATTTAATATAACTGAAGTTATCATAGATTATTTAACGGAGTGCATTCTTTGACGGATTTTAAATTTTTTATACAAAGAGGTTCGCAAACTCGATAAGGGGAATAACAAAAAACCGGCCTAGTACGAATCGGACTCGCGGACGAAGGGTTCCGTACCAAAAACAGCAAAAATACGTTTTTTCTACAGGAGCCCCCTTGATTATTATTTAAATTTTAATATTTGTTGTTATAGCGGCAACAGAAATACATCATCTCTGAAAATTTCAATTGCCTAGCCCTTACGGTTCTTGAGATACAGCCTGGTGACAGACGGACGTACAGACAGACAGACAGACAGCGAAGTCTCAGTAATAAGGTCCCGTTTTCACACTTTGAGTACGGAACCCTAAAAACTCTACACCATTTTCTTGTCCCACCGTACATCATGTGTCCCTTTCATAAAGTGTCCGGTAGCTGCTTATTTTTAGGTTCTAAGTTAAATGCAATTCTGACAGGATGTTAGTCTGTCGCCTAAAAGCATACCTAAACCTATTCTTAGTCACCTCTTACATCCGCAGATGAAATAAAGAGGTGCCTACGGCATGAATGATTCTCTATTTTAAACAGCCACGTCAAGGGGTCTCCCTCGAGATCCCTAAGATCGTTTGTCCTAAAATCATTTGCCCGAACTGTTTTGTCCTAATGGGCATTAGCTCTAACGATCACTTGCCATAATAATCATTTCCCATAATTCAAAAATATTCAGGAATCAATTAGGTAGGCTAGAAATCAAATAGGTTAGGTTAGGTTTTTTTTTATAACCATAAATAGCGAGCGAACCATCGTTTCTGAAATAAAATGTTTAGGGAAACTAAAAATATGGCATATGAGTTTTAGGGCAAATGATCATTATGACATAAAACGTTAGGAAATATAAATATAGGTTAAAAAACTTTAGGGATCCAGATATAGATCCCACGTCAAGTTTGTGTGCGAAGTGCCCACTCACCGTTCACGACGTTTCCTTCAAGCATGGACAGCATCATAGTGATCATGTCCTTCTGCAGGTTGAGTAGTTCCTTGAGCAGGTCGACCTGTGACGAGTGCTTGGACAGTTTGTCCTGCATGTGCGAGAAGAGGAACAGGAACCCTCCCACTGCGTCCCATAACCTGTGGAAGAAGGGGATAGTGAAATAATTGTACAACAATCGCACCTGTGTTCCCAAACGGGGTGGGTAGAGCACACGAAGCGCTACATAGAAAAATCTATAACTTTTTCACGTTTGGCAGCCACTTCTAAATTTGTGTTCAGAGGTATTATAGTGACAGTTTGCTAGTTTGGCGCCTAAAGCATACGTAAACCTATTTATCCTTAGTCGCTTCTTAAAACATCCACGGGAGAATTGGAGAGTTATCATTATTAACCTTTTGACCGCCAAAGACGCCATATCACGTCATCGCAAGTCAGTGCCCGTGACGCCACGACGTTATATGGCGCGTCGAAGTTATTGCGAAATAACTATGAAATAAAAAACGCTTCAACATTTTTCTAGGTTAACTTTATTTATAGGTATTGTAAGTTAAAATATACCTAATTTAAATAAAATAATACAGCACCATTCGAAAAAAAAACATGCATTATCTAAGAGCCGACTGACTGCTTTGGCGTTAGGAGCACAGCGTTTCACTTCGCTCCTTGGCGGTCAAAAGGTTAACCCTACACCACACGGGGAATGTAAACCAAAACCCATAGAGGATAGAACCTATAGAGAAACAATGTTCGCAACCCCAGTCCGCAAATGTTTGTTTATTTCAATATACTAACGTGTAGTGTCACTGTCACAGAAACTGTATGGAGCCAACAACAGATCTGCGTGCAACTCCTCATATTTCTAGATGTAAATTAATATACTTGCGTAATGGCGTACTGTTCCATTCGTTGGTGTGGTAAAAACGGCAAAAATTCAAATTTGAAAACAGACGGTGTTACATTTAACCGGTAATTAACAGTAAACATGCATTTTTCAATTTATATTCATTTTAGTGCAGCTCAAGTTAACTGGTCATTCAAAATGACACATAATTATGCATCTCACTTTCACCTAGGTGTCATCCCATTACTTCATCTCATTCTGTCAATACACAGTGTAACTAGAGTTGCGCTGTTAATAATCAAATGATGTATCGATATTTATAAGTATTTCGTATTTTACAGTGCCGAATTTAATAAATGTTAACATAACATAAAATCACGCCTTTGTTCCCAAATGGGGTAGGCAAAACACACGAAACGTGAAATAGACATATCCATGATTATGACTATTTCATGCTTCGCAGCCACTTTTAGCATCATTTTGGGCCAATCAATCAATCAAATCAATTTTCGAGGTTCGTGTTGAGGGGCCGAAGTCTTCCACTGCTAACAATTACAGTCCAGTGTCCCCGCGGGTTTTATTTAGAAAAAAACTGCTTTTTTGTATTTTTCAATAACAATCATTTTTGTAAAGTTTTGATTATATTCACTTAAATTAAATTAGCTGTAATCCGCTGTGATTGAAAGTAGGTTTATTTTAGATTCATTTAACGAAACAGTTCACTGTTTACAGTAGGTAACCTTGATAAAAAATTTCGTATTTTTTAATTTTTTGACAGTTTTATTTTATTATCTCGGTCCAGATTAGCATTTTTTTTTCAATAAACCAAAAGATGACTGCATTGGTAAGGAATTAAATTTGTTGGTGAATTTTATAATCTTTTATTTTAAAAGTGGTTTACATTTATTTTCATTTATAATTGTACAAGAGCGATATTAATATTGAACGATGAGTGCGAAGACAGAGAGGTGAGCTTGTTTTAAAAATTGCGTTCCAGGACAATTAGTAAAAAATTACTATTATCGATATCGATATTATCGATACATTTGTAAACTTGCCCAACACTAATGTGAAGCGCGATCTTGGGCCGGCCAATAAGAGCACAGCGAGGTCTTCAATTGTTTTGCGGAATAATTTCCGAACAACCAAGATGACATTAGTACTCTATAGGTTATATCCTCAATGCCAAAACCATATCTAGGCCTTTATTCATAGTTGCTTCGTACGAGATCCATTCACGTATGTTGTGCCCTTATTTTAGCTACTAAGGGGGTCGCAACATGAAAAAGGTTGGAAGTTACAGCAACATGTACGACCGGTCTCGCGCGCGGGATAGACTACCTATCACTCTCTGACGTTTCTAGTTAGACAGTGACAGGTGTATGCATTTCTACTCGCGCTCTGTCCTGCTATTGCATGATTTCCACCAAACGGCCGGAATCGGAAATAATTTTATGGTCTTTAAACGATACTGAACCTTACGGTCACTGTGTTTAAGTCTACAATCATGCAAGAGCGCTAGCTCGAACAACTTACCTAGAGTGCGCTAAAGCCTGTTGATTCTGCGTACAGGGGCCCTGGATGACCTCAGTGAGCGTGTTAAACACTTGCGACGCCACTCCGATAGCCTTGAAGAAGTTGGCTTTGCCCGCGGGGTCGATTAGTTCCTACAGGAAAAAGTAGTGGAAAAGTAGAATTAGATACAGGGCTTACAAGCTGTAGAATCTACAAAAAGTTTTTTTTTGCAAATTCTAAAATTTTCAAATTCTGAAATTCTTTTTTAATTACATACATAAAGGAGGAAGTGACTATTTCACGTTTCGCAGCCACTTCTAGCAATTTTTAGGATTAAGAACTGATTGGTGAGGTAGAATAGAGAGAAAAAAACAACTATTAGTATAAATTTAAAATCTAGTGATTCATAAATAAATACCAAAATATCTCATCGAGTGTGCGGGGAATAAAATGTCCTTCGTTAATTTGACATTTATTCAGTTGTATTATTAGTTTTTTTTTCTAAAAGTTTGAGCTGCGATATTTTGGTACATTTATGAAAATAAGCGTCGAAATCGACTCAGCGATTTAAGTGTGAAAATATGTATATCAAAAAACAGAATTACTTTCATTGTATTTCGTACTCAACAATAAACAGAAAAAAATCATAATATTTATTTGTATGTAAACATAAAGCGTAACACAATCGGTAAACTAAACGAACTCGTCCCCTGGGTTACTCCTTACCTTGCTAGAATAGTGCCAATAGAAGTCCATGATGGACTCTTGTAGCCTCAGCAGGTAATCGACGGTGCAGATGACGACGTTCACCGTCGTCGTGTTACCAGCCTGCGTACGGAGGTAGTTCTGCCATTCTGTAAAACAAGTTTTGTGTCAAAAATTACATTGTTGACACCTATGCCGATTTTTTTTTTGGGTTTTTGTCCCGTTACTCAGGAGACAATAGTGACAAAGGTGACTAAAAAGTCCGTCATTTGTAACGTGGGTCCTATATTATTTAAGAAATAATGAAGTGCTAATAACTGCAACAACCTGTTTGAAGGTCAGCAGGAAGAGATCCCTTAAGGGATATGTTTGCCTTTGTACTTTTGTTTTGTTTTGTACTTGTTATTTTGTCATGTTTATTTTGTCAATAAAGAGTTACATACATACATACATGATTTTAATTACTTCGACGTTTCGGCGCGTTACAGCGACCGTAGTCACGAGTAGACACACGTGAGTAGAGTTCTCAATCCATGCGAATAGTAACTATAGCTATCTTTCACGCAGAGAGGGCCTATACCCACCAGTGACACGTATATAGGTTCAGTTATAGTTATTATGAAATTCTCACCCAAGTTGTGACCCTCGCAGGTCAGCTGTATGAACCGGAACAGAGCGCACGTGAACTCCGCGTCGTGCATGTTCTTCTCTCCCGCCGCGCCCTCTAGCCCTACGCCGAGACCTGTGTACGAACAAATAATAATTGAGAAACTGTCCAAGCTGAGACAACATCTGTTCCTTATATTTGTTTAAGTGGTGGTTAAAAAGTTTCATAAGAAATGGTTTTTAATTTTTTTTATCACGGGCGGTCTTGGTAGACATACATGCATCACTGTATTCCCAAATGCGGTAGGCAGATCACGCAAAACGCTACGTAGGCAAATCGTTTCGTGACCACTTCTAGCTTTATGTTGGTGTCTAGTTTCAAGTTGGCAGGTATAGTGTCAGGTTGCTAGCCTGTCGCCTAAAATATGACCTTAACCTATTTCCTTAATCGCCTTTTACGACATCCACGGAAGAAATGGAGGTGTCATTCTAAATCCAACACCTAAATTGAGTAAAAATATGTTCCCAATTTTTCATACAAGTTTTTGTGATTTAACTCCGTGACCCCCGTACGAAGTGTACAAAAATTGGTTTTTTTTTTATAGCAACATTACATTATGCATACCTTCAGCCTTAGTGTTCCTTTCGAAGGCATCCAAGTCAAGAACAGAACAGGAGTTCATGAGGCCAGCTATAGAAGTGAAGAAACCGACGTCTTTCTTATCTTTTAGATGGTTCAACATTCCCTGAAAAAAAAAAAACATTTTTCAGTTTTTCTTTTAGAGGATGAATAGACGATGCGCACAGAACGAGTGAAGCGAACAATACTACTGGTAAAAGAGCAAGCTAGACAGAGATGGCAATAGCCCGGTAATAATGCCAATGCGTATTATAATAGGTATACTGGGGATGTCACAAATGTCAAAATTAACAGGATGCGAATGTGGGAATGCGAATATTCGTGACATCCCTAATATATACAATCGTAGTTTGTGAAAAATCTACGCTTCGAATCATATAACTTAATATGAACTGCTCTAAAACAGTCTGTATTTTAGTACCATGAGTATGTACAGTTGAAAGATTGCTTCAGCCATGACTTGGGGATCTTTTCAAACCAAAATCAATGCATTGTTTTGACAACAACAACTCACCATCTGAATATCGATATTGCCGCCCCTCAGTATAGAGATCCCGAGCTGCAGCGTCTTCATGACCATGTCGCTCGGGATGCCCTTGGAGGCTGATATGTGGAGTAGGACCATCTCGGCCACCCCGCGGTCCGCCAGCCTAGCTTGGTGGAAGAGGAGCTTTTGCTTCTCCATTTCTTGCTCCTACATGGACAGAGATTCGGTTCAGATGAGGGTCTAATAAGAGATAAGAATAGTGAAGTGAAACGGATACACTCGTATGCCGAAATTAGCTCGATTTATACGGCCGCAAGTAAAAGATATTAACATAACCAAACGAAAAAAATATACAGTCGATATCGATATACATCATGCGGGCCGTGGTGACAAATGAAACTGGTCCTACACATAGTCTGCTAGAACCAATAAGGCAGATATATTTTATAAATATTATATTTTACATACCATTAATATATCCATTGTAGTCTGCGTGAAATAAGATAGACGTATAATAACTGGAAGTTCTAAATCGACGGGCTTCTAGTCTACAAGTAGTTCGCAATTCAACTTCATCTCTTTCTGTTAGGTATATAACTTAAGTTAGTTTTAGAAAAGGATAGCTGTCCGATTGCGAACTCTTTTGCTCACATAAAATACAAAATAAGATTTAAAAAAATAACAGTAGGATCTATTCTTTCAGCAGATCTCTGCCCATATCTACCTTTAAGTGGTAAGCAAGAGTAATCCATTGGAGTCCAACAAAGACCAATTTAAACAAACTGACTGACATACAAACTCCTTTAAGTCTAAATTACTGTTAGGGTTTTGTCTATGTTCTTGACTTCTCATCCCTTTCAAACTATCTATTGTAATATGTGCAAGCTTCTACACTCTTAACTGTTTTAAGATTAGAAACTTAACGGATAAGAATTGAATTTTTCTCTGGAATTCAAACTGCAAATGATTAGTTCAGTAGCACTTATTACTGTTTGTAAAAGACATCAGTATTAGCGGCGATGTCTTGTGATTACTTAAATATGTGTTAGGTTTTTGCACAAATGTGTTTAGTTAGAATTTAAATCTATACTTAATATTATAAAGCTGAAGAATTTGTTTGTTTGTTTGAACGCGCTAGACCATTTATCGAGGAAGGCTTTAGGCTATATAACATCACGCTCCAACAGATAGGAGCGAAGAAAAATTGGAAAATGTGGTAAAAAACGGGGGAAATTATTCACTTTTCCACGCGAACGGAGTCGCGGGCACAGCTAGTCTTAAAATAAATGGGGTATAGTTAATTTAAGCCAATATTTTATTGGTATCTGGTTCTCCAATTTCTCCATGTGTCGCAGACTTACGTGTATATTGGCAGTGCCTTCTTCCTCGCTCCCGGCCTCGGCTTCGCCGCCACCCTCTTCATCTTCCCCGCCACCCTCTTCCTCTTCTTCGCCGCATGACTTCGCGATGATGTACGCGTAAGACATGTAGAGAGGGTCCTCCTGCGAGTGATAGGAGTGTTGTAATAGAGATTGTGAGAAGAGAAAGAGTTGTCTTTTTATTACATAGATACAATGATCCATAGATCATTAATCCATTTCCTTAGTCGCCTTTTAAGACATCCACGGAAGAAAAGTGTTATTCTGATCGACTGACTGATTTTTTATGCTATTTAAAATAGCACTGAACAAATTTAATGACCAACAAAATCTAAAATTTAGGGTACAGTATTCCCAAGAAAATAAGTCACATCGGCTGTTTCCGTCTGCGCCGAGAAGCGCAGAACGATATCCGACAGTAGCCGAACGAGTAATTTATCTATATTGAACTTTATTTACAAACTCTCTGGGCACAATTTTGCTTCTTAAGCACACACTTTAGTTCGGCTACTCGACGCATTTGGCGCTGGGGTGGTAGACATCTGTCATGAGTCATCTGTTTGAGACTTCAATCAATAACCAATCACAACACAAGTGTTCAGCGCGCGAAAAAAAATATTTTACCATTGGTAGATCGAAGTTTCCCGTGCCACAAAACTGATCTATTACGCAGGTACATCGTGAAGGATTCTTTGTTTGGTAATACTGTAGTAAGGTATTTACTGTATTAAATACTGCCTTACACACAAAATGGTTATAAGGTGCCTCAAGCTACTTTAACATGTTTTAACACGTTACCTGCAAAGCCCCGGAGCGCTCGGTCATGGCTCCTCGGCAGAAAGTGGTGACGAGCTGCGTCAAGGGATCAGGTTTGCCCTCCTCTTCCACTACGTCACTCTTCTTCAGTTCTGCATCTTCAAACGATTGCTGGAAAGGAACGATTATGTATCTTAAACGATATTTATATCGATTATACAGGGTGGAAAAATCGAATGCCACATGGATGGCTAGTGGCAACTACCTTAAATATTGTAAAGAGCACATTTTGTGTAAGGGAGATTTTCCTTTGTTTTTATAAAATCGCTTGCCTCAGTCGGGACTCGAATCGGTCAAGTGTGACAAAAAATAACGTGCTGTAAGGTTATTGATAAGGTTCATTTTTCTCTAAGTAACAAATACAATCAGAATAACGAATTGCTAATCAAGGAGCCGTATTTTTGAGAGCCAATGTCCTCATGCTTCTATAGTTAGCTGACTGAATCTTACCGTAAGATCTTCTATCATGACTTCTTGGCCATTGTTCTCTTCTTCCAACCATAGCTCGTAGTATGTTCTTGCGAATATGTTGCAAGCCCGATGCCTGTCAAATAAAACAACAAATGTAAAAAAGGAGCTCAAAATGGAATAATTATTTTGATCCATTAGATTTTTAATAAATTACTTGTGATGAAGTAAAAAAGGTCACCAAAATATTATTAAATGTACCTAATATTGAACTCATGCAATGAAAAATGTACCTAAAAATTTGTAACTCTATTGTAACAAGGATGTAAATCCAAGTAAAAAAAAAATACTAATATTGAAAAAAAAAAGATTGATTCGCTATTGGTACGAGGGCTGCACTGAAAGTTTCGGGAAACTAATATTTAAATAACATTTTTTATCACGTATTATACCTTTTTACAATCGTCAAAGTTTCCTTATCTTAAAACACTGGCCACATAGAAAAAAAAAACAATGGTTCGGTTTCAATTGTTTTTTGAACTTGATGAGTCGCTGCCCAACATGGAATTGTCACGTGAAAATTTAAGAGCTATGATTTACTACGACTTTAAAAGTGGATTAACACAAAAATAATGTGGAGACCGGATGATTGCTGCTTTTAATAATGAAGTCCCTTCGATGACCACAATATACAGGTGGTTTTCGGAATTTCAACGTGGCCGTGTTTCCCTCATGGACAATGTGCGTCAAGGTCGACCAAAATCGGCAGTCACCCAAGAAAACATCAATGTTGTGCGTCAACTGATTACGGAAGACCGACATGTGACATATCGGGAAATTCAGGAGTCTCTGGGCATTGGAATGAGTCAAATACAAATTATTCTACAGCAAGAGTTAGGCGTGCAAAAATTGTTTTCCCGGTGGATACCTCATCAGTTGTTCGACGAACCGAAAACGACTTGTGTCGATTAGTGCCCCGAAACTTTAAATAAAATCAACAGAGGAAGCTCAAATGCAGTTTTTAGTATTGTATTGGATAATGAGTCATGGATATACGCCTATGAGGCTGAAACTAAAAACCAATTTCGAGTATGGGCCTATGAAGGCGAGATTAAGCCGACAAAAGTGGTTCGCTCTCGCAGCACGGCCAAAAAGATGGTGGCTAGTTTTGTCTCCAAATCGGGTCACGTGGCTACAATTCCTCTTGATGACCGTAGAACAGTCAATGCCGATTGGTATGCAACCATTTGTTTGCCGAGTGTGTTTGGTGAACTGAGAAAAAAAAACCTCAATCGTCGCATCATCCTTCACCATGAAAATGTCAGCTCCCATACGGCTCGGTTAACAAAGGACTATCTAGACGGTGAAAAATTCGAATTACTGAACCA
The DNA here is from genome assembly GCA_005406045.1 of Adoxophyes honmai. Lineage (NCBI taxonomy): Eukaryota > Metazoa > Arthropoda > Insecta > Lepidoptera > Tortricidae > Adoxophyes > Adoxophyes honmai. The sequence goes on along the minus strand of BHDV01006433.1, from coordinate 180,217 downwards.
TCCTCCATACAGCCCTGACTTAAGCCCCAATGACTCTTTCACATTCCCCAAAATCAAAGATAAGTTACGTGGTAAGCAGTTTCAGGCGCCAGAAGATGCCGTGGAGGCGTACAAAACGGCCATTTTGTCGACCCCACCTTCAGCGTTCAATGAGTGCTTCAAAAACTGGTTTGAACGTATGTAAAAGTACATTTAATATAAGGGAGAATACTTTCAAAAGCAATAAAATTACTTTTGATAATTTTAACTGGATATTTTTTTCTATTCCCGAAACTTTCAGTTTGACCCTCGTACATAGTAATTAATAACATTTTATTTATTTTCAACCAGTTGTAAAAAAAAGCTGCCGGTACAATACGCCCCCACTTTTTAGGTTGTATGGACGTCTTTCCTTTACCATGTACATACCGGCTTATTTTATAAAGGTGCGTGGACCGCAGGCAAGCGACAGCTGCTCGCTTTCTAGCGGCGCACAGCACTCGCTTCCAGTTGTTAAGCCTCTGCGCGGGTTTAGTAGCCTGGTTTAGTAGTCAGTCCAGTGCGGCGTGCAAGTAGCAAGTACATTTAGGTTTTTATTGGTATATGGCTGGTGTTACCATAACCTACGTAGACGCAAGTTTTTTATCTATGACTAGCTTTCCGCCCGCGACTTCGTTCGCGTAAATTTCGGATTTTGGGGTCGTAGGTTTCTGAGCCTATTCATAACAAACAAACAAAGTTTTCCTCTTCATAATATTAGTGTAGATGTAGATATCTAAACCCAAATATTTTACGAAATCCTCTTTTTAACCGACTTCAAAAAGGAGGAGGTTTTTTTTATTTTTTTCTTTTATTTTTTTTTCTGTGTGTATGTTACTCGATATCTCGAAAACCCGTGGACCGATTTTCAAAAATTTTTTTTTAATCGAAAGGGTATAACTCGAAATTGGTCCCATTGGCACGAAACCAGGATCTGATGATGGAATCTTGGAGAAATCGAGGGAACTCTTCAAATTTTATATGGAGATGTAAAGCGTTTTCGGTAATTTGTTGATGAAGTCAAGATTTTACATTCAGTAAACAGAATACTTTTAAAATATTTCTAATTTGAAGTCGGTTTTTTTTTGTTTAAAATTATTTTCAAAATAAAATTTAGCCCATGTTACTCGTGGATAATGTGGCTTTCGAATGATGCAAGAATTTTTGAAAACGGTCCAGTAGTTTCTGAGCCTATTCAGTACAACCAAACAAACAAACATACAAACAAACAAAGTTTTTGCTCTTTATAATATTAGTGTAGATTAAAAACTGGCAGTACTGTTCACGCAACACTTGATCTTTTAAGGCACACAAAACACATCGAAACAGGCGTTTTGTTAAACGTATTAGAGATGTGCGAAGATGTTACTTATACCACTAGTTTGCACTACGATTTTTTTTGTTCCTTATGTCTTGGAATAAAATCATCCTTTCTTACTGATTCATAAAATAAAGAATGAAGACATTGTACTATAGCTAATAATAACCAACGGGAAAAACGTTAATTACTAATTTAGCTTTTTTTACTTTATCATTAAAGTAACGACGATAATGGACGAGGTTCTATCATTCACAAGATTTATTCACAGGTTAGAATAGCACCTCCCCCTTTCTTCCCGTGGGTGTCGTAGGAGTCGACTCTGGGAAAGGGTTAGTGTATTGTGGGCGATAGGCTAGCAACCTGTCACTGCAATATCACGTTTAACCATCTGGTAACCCTGAAATTGCTAAGCGTGGCACTGGATTTTTGAATTCATGTGCTCTGCCCACCCCTCTTGGGAATAAAGGCGTGAGAATATGTATGTATGTATGACGTTGAAAACAACTAAGCAGAGCGGCCATTTCGAGACATTCAGACGGAATAGTCAAATTTGGAATAGTTTCTCAAGAAGCTATTTTATTTGTAATTTAGTTGTAATTTGTAACTTTGTCATTAAAGTGATGACGATTTATGACGAGGTTATATCGCCCATAAGATTATTATTAGATTATACACACAAAATTTCAGCTAAATCACATTAACGGGAATTCATCCTTTACCTTTCACTATGGCGTTAGAGGTTCACCTACACGACAACAGATGGCATTGAAACACAAGCAACAAAACATCTAACTTGACTTTACAAACTCGTTAGTACACACAAGTTAATTCAAGCGTTTGGGATTTTTTTGCAAAAACAGTTTTTGACCAGTTAGTGCACTCGAAAGCTTTCTTTGAACCTTGTGAGCGAGTGAAGCGAGAGCTGTCGGAAGCAAGCAATGACTGCTCGTTTCCGCTGGATTGAGACGACGGAGCGGTACACGTTCTTGCTCATTTGTTGCGGGTGGTCGATCTATGCGAGAGGGGCGGGTAAATATAGAGGTAATACATAAACAAGTACATAAATAAATAGAGAGAGAGGTTTTAGATTTAATATCTCGCTGGCTAGGATTTCGTAAAATGTCTATTATCTACTTATTACGAAAATTAAATTATCCATATTAAAATAAATTACATAATTTATATAAACGTGACCTAGGGTGCAATCGCTTTTACATTCACGAACAGGAGATATTAACAAGTATATTATGTTGAGTTTAAGGTCAATTCTGGACATAGACTTCCTGTATCCTTTTGCCGCTATTTGGCACGGAAGTGTCCTATTAAGGGCCTGATAGAACGAACTTTAAGTCCGCGGTTTTTAAGTTTGCGAACTTACTCGGCTCGACGTCGGTGACACACGTGAAAGCTTACTCATAAGTACGCGGTTTCAAACCGGTGGATCGTCGACGATTTTGCGCGGCGGTTTTAAAGTACGCGTACTTACGGTGACACACAGTCGAGTAAGGTCGTCGAGCCATAAGTACCCTTTATTTATTACAGCATGCATATCTTTAAGTTATGATTATGCATTTATTAAGACTAACGTATTTTTAGATAAGCTCAATTTTATATACATATGTGTCAAATTGTTGTCAATAAATGTCTTTCTTTCTTTATTTCTCTAGGCAAGATAAAAAAATGTAGGTTAAAAAGAAAATGACCCAGATAACAACAAAATAGTAGACCAAAAACTCACCATGTGTAATCCGAAGAGTACTTTGCTCATAGCGACAATCCTCTCAACCGTGTCGTCGATGATCTTCGCCTTGTTTTCGGGCGTGTTCTCCGTGACTGTTGTCTTGCTCTTCGACCCGAGCTTGCTGTACAAGTAGTGTTGCCAGGACATCTCGTCCGCGGGGTCGATTTTATCTGGCAACGTCAGTTGGATCTTTGCGAACTCGGCCACGTCTTGTTCCGACATTTTCTGTAGAGAAATTATTTACTTCAGTATTGTAAGGAGGCAAGCTTTAAAAGCATTGATTATAGATTCGATTATTTCATTTCATATATATCTAAATTCACATTTCCTCTCATAGTCAATACAGGAACACTTGTTTCTAGAGTGAAAATATTATGGATGATTTTGAGACCAACACTAAACAATCAAATTTGGTATCTCTTTGTAATTTTGGCATTTGATTTAGTACCTAATAATAAAAAATAGACCGTAGCGAGAAAAGTATAATATACGGATCTTCCCACCATATCGTAGCTGCCCCAATATCATGTTGAGTGCGGCCCTTTTAGCGCTCTTTAGCACAGAATTGAATTATTTTATTCAGATATCACTTGTTTATGGCCTATTCATCAATTATTAACAGATCAACAACAATGTTGAATCTGTGTCAAATTGCGTTAATAACTGATTTTCTTTGTTTGTTTACATGTTCCGGGCCAATACGTGACCAATCATCTGGATCTGGATCAACACATCCATCGAATATACATCCGTTTATTTCACTAGGAATGAGTCTCAGGGTAGTTTTATTTAAAAATAATTAATAATCCGAGGTTAGTGAAAAAAGGTTGTCAACCCCTGACCTTGAGGAAGCGATCCTTGCAATGCTGCACGAGCTCTTGCTCTCGACCGGCGAAAAGGTTGAGCCCCACTGGCAGCAGCCTCTTGAGGCAGGCCACCATAAGTGAGGCTTGGACCTCCTTGTCTTTGTCGCGCTTCTTGTCGCGATGCTTCTTCTTTTTCTGCAAGTTTGAGAGGTGTGTGTGATTAGCATACATACATACAGTAGGTATTCAGAATTACCACAAATATAAGTGACCTTCGGCAATGTTCGGCGAGTGGTGACATAATACCGTAAGACATCGAATGTATGACCAACTCAATAAAAACCTTATTACTTTATCCATAAGGTAGAATACGCAACAACAGATGAAATCTTTCTTTCTCGCTCATGGTATCTCGAAAAATGGCGGGCGCCAGAGTTGCTATTTAGAATAACACATTTTTGTCCCAGTCATCACCCTTATTCTGTAAATATATGTACTTTCCAAATATTTCAAGAACTAAACCATTGTGTAATTAATAAATTAATTTACGAAGTAATTTTCCCCAAAACTTAATACTATTTCACTATCACCGAATCTCATAGCAATATACGTGTTATATTATTACAAAAGTATATCACATCATACCATATAAGAATTATCACACATCTATCATACCACATAACGAAATCAAGTCATCATCAACGTACCTTTCCACCGCCTTGTGGTGCTCCATCGACCACGGTGGTCACTCTTCTCGTCGCCGTTGGCATGATCAGAACCTACAACAAAAACGGCATTTTATTTTTACACATGTGGCGTAATTAAAAATCCGGTTGATGGTGGTTATCAGGTTTATTATAATATAAAATTGGAGGCACGATTTTATCCACTGCACACGAACTCAATGAAACTGGGTAGAATAATTGGACACAAGGAAACGTTCTTAATATGTAACTGATAACAGAAAACTGACGAAGGTAACTGATGCACTGTTTTTGCAGGGAAAAATACACAAGTACACTCCTTGAAGAGAGGATATTGAATGGGTCAAGCCGAAAGGGTTCCAAACAGGTAAAGATTTTTGAATTTAAAATTCAGAGATGATATTTAGAAATGTTTTTAGTAAAAAGAAATTTAGGGTAGTGGCCAAAAAGGAAAAAAGGTTCGGCTCGGGTAGGACCTCGTCACACACAGAAGACGGATTTAAACAAACGAGAATAATAGTTAGCCTGAGAAAAAGTCACTCTGACCCACTTTTTTGACTAATTGAATTGATTTAGGTACCTACTCTAAAGTAAGATGTACCTAAGTTATTCCAAGATTAAATTTTTTGAACCCGGGACCTCAAGCTTCGTAGATAGGTTCTCTAACCGGGTTGCTTGTTGATTTACCAAAAAAACGAATTATCACTTCCCAAAAAAAGACTAAATGCCTGCATGTCATTTTGCGTAGCTGCAGTCTGCTGAGCGAAAATTTCGCCAAATGAAAATTTGCGTATCGGTTTTATGCAAAACATTGCATTGGCATATAAAATACTTTGGAAAATTTGATTGGGTACTGAAATTTGACTAAAATATTTTTGTCAAAATGGCAGGATCCCTCTCTATCCACTGGGCCTTCCAACCGTCGTATTTGTGGCAAATTAATGTTAGTAAAAGTCTTTCTTAATACAAACTATGTCATACTAACCATGTTGTCGATTTCGTTGGCCGATATGAAGTTTTGTTCCTCCTTCAAGAAGTACTGGCTCTTCGACCAAATGTTGAATATCTCTGCCACGTGGTTGTAAAGCTCTTCCGCCTCTGTAGATATAGAAAAAACTTCGATACAAACACACATTACATATAAATACATAGTTATTTATGTGACTATTGTGTAGTAAAAGGTATTAATATACGAATGTAGTTTAAGAAATGAGCCCGAAAGGCCAATTTCATCCCTAATTATGAGTGATCGGATCTAGGATGCAATTTCCCGGGAATCCCGAGGCACATCCACAATAAGCATAATGTTTGAGGTCGTTCACCCCAAATTGCACCGTAGATCCGATCACTGCTAATTATGTACAGTCGTATACAAAACTTAACCTAAATTAATTTAATAATCATAGAAAAATTAATTAATTAAATTAATTATTAAAAGAACGGCTAAAGATGGCGGCAAAACGAAACCCCAATAAAAATTGCGCATCGGCGACACGTGCTGCAAGCCGCGCTGACCGCGTGTTCATGATTTGAAATAATCAGTTTTCTCATTTCTTTCATTTGTTTTAAGATGTTCGAAATTTGAATGTAACTACTATTAATTATTATACTATTACGGGATTGTATAAAAATACTAAAGATGACAAATACTAGTAAGCGTTGCAATAATGATTTCCAGTTTTAATCAGAAAAAACACAAATTTTGTCCGTTATTAATCTAATTTTAAACGAAACGAAAAGTGCTCTCGAGAGACCACAAAAGACCAGCCAAGCTTGGCGCTCCCACTGACCGTTGACGTTGTTCCTGAGCCAGTGGTTCCTCTGCAGATCCACGTACTTGATGAGCAGCGGGTAGAACGAGTAGATGTCTCTCACCAGCAGCTGCCAGTCTTCTTGTATCTGGGACTCCACTTGGGAGGTGTCGTCCGTCGAAGACTGGAAATACCAAACGAAAAAGATTTTATTTCTGTATACATACATATACCATAGAGGATAGAACCTATAGAGAAACAATGTTCGCAACCCCGGTCCGCAAATAGTTTGTTGATTTCAACATACTAAACGTCACCGTCACTGTCACAGAAACTGTACAGAGCCAATAACCGTAGAGAAAAAGGCACTAGCGTTACGCGCGATCTTGGACCGGCCAATAAGAGCACAGCGATCACTTCAATTGTTTTGCGGAATAATTTCCGAACAACCAAGATGACATTAGTACTCTATAGGTTCTATCCTCAATGACATATACAGATTGGCCGGAAATCGATCGTAAATATTGTAACCAGTGGTCGGGTATACGCGTCTGAAAACAGCTGTGAAGCTTTTCCCCGGAATTTTCATGTAAAAAAAATTGAACATCTAAAAATAATGGCCAGTCTTTTGTACTCCGGTTCTTAGTCTGCCACGTAGCGTGGCAAAATCTAACGATTGCAGGTGCGTACACGCCGACAAACTGGACTTGCGAACGGGACGTACAGTAGGTAAAAGACAGGGGGCAATAACCTGAAAAGCGATGAAACATTTGTCTCCAGCAAGTTCTATAGTGAAAAATTTCAGGTCACATTTTACAGGGGTTTTCAAACGCGTATAACCGACCACTGGTTAAAATATCTCAGGCTATCCTGTATATTTTGATTTCGCACATAAATTTTGAAAAATTCAGAAGTTCGCCTGGGTTGGTCGAACCGCTGGTCTACCACGGCTGATATCTATCTATCTATCATCATCATCAACATCCGCCTATATACCTACGCCCCACTGCAGGGCACAGGCCTCCTCTCAGTATGAGAGGGCTTGGGCTATAGTTCCCACGCGGGCCAGGGCGGATTGGGAACTTCACACACAACGTTGATTTACTTCGTCGCTGTGTGTAGGTTTCTTCACGATGTTTTCCTTCACCGAATATCTCGTGATAAATATCAAATTCGATATCGCACATAAATTCCGAAATATCTACTATGCTGCTCCGAATTTGCTATAAAAATTAAGATCACTAGAAACGAGGTCTTCATGCCCACTAGTGGGCAGATTTCTTAAATTTAAACTGGAACTAACCTTAATGAACCCTCTCAAGCTCTCTTCCTTGTGGAACATGGTGTCTGTGCGCTTCCTGACCCTCTCGGCGAGAGGGAGGAAGGAATCCCTCAGCAGCTCTTCAGAACTGTTGATAATGATCTGTAAGAAAAAAACTATAAATGTAGCGACTCTTAACACATTCAGAACCAAGGACCCGGCTCCCGGGTTCTTCAAAACATTCGCCAGATACCGAGAACCCGGGAGCCGGGTTCATTTTGTACTGGCTATAGACTACTCGGTTCCGCGCAAATGTTTTGATTTTAGGCGTGGTCGTGAATGTGTTAACGCCCCCTATCGTCAAGTAGTAGAACTTCTACTGTTTCAATGGTGTATGAAAAGTGACCAGTGAGTTGGCCTCTGTTTAATATGGGCGACTAAAGTAAGGAAAGGTCAATTTAAATTGGACCAATTTTTATGGTAATCCGTCCATTTTTTATGGAATAAAAAGTAGTCTTGTCTTTTCTTGCAACTTGAACTATGTCCAGACTAAAATTGGGCTAAATCGGTTCAGAAAAGGGTAACAGACAAATAGTGACTTTCACTTTTTAAACACATTTCCATATCTAGTAGGAACTCGGAACGCTACATAGTCAAAACCTTGACTATTTCACGATTCTTAGCCACTTCTAGCAAATTTTTTGGGTTCAAAGTTAAGAGGTACAATAGTGACAACTTGCTAGCCTGTCACCCAAAATATACCTGAACCTAGTTCCTTAGTCGTATTTTACTACATTCACAGAAGAAACAGGTGTTATTCTAAACCTTAAACCACACGGCAATAGTAGATTGTGTCACAAGGGAACAAAATGACATATTTACGGCGAGGGCGTACATTGAATCCTGAACGAAGCGAAGGATTCTAAAATAGAATCCCGATTGTAGTGAGGGATTCAAGTGTTAACGCCTAAGATGAAAATAATTTTGCTACCGAGTGACACATACCTACTGCTTTTTACATCACCTATGAGGAAAATAAAAGATCTTAAAAAATTCAGAAATTTGATTATTTAGACTCCTAAAAAATAACATTTATCTTACAGAAATTAGGGAAAAAATTCATTACACATTTAACTATCAACATTTAACAAACATAAAACATCAAATGTCCTTGAACAGAAAAGTGCCACTTTGATCCCTCCTAGCGGGGAAGAAAAGTCCCCGTTCCGAATAGGTGATGTGAAAATACATTTTTAACTAGGATAGTTACCTGCTGCGTGTATGTTGCAATCCTCGTCATCCAGGGGGCGCTCTCGTTGCCGATGTTCTTCTTGATCAATTTTAGAACGTTCTTTAGGAGCTGGTTCATGTGGTCTGCTGTGACCATGGTTACGTGGTTGCTGGAAGGAGGGGATTGTTTTAGAGTGAATGCATTAAAAAATAAAAAAACTGGTTGGTGACTGCTGCAAAATTATTAAACGAGTGTTCATTTTATAATCATACATACAATACAGACATTGCTCGGTGCCTTCCTTCAAAGAGTTGCCATTGTGATACTATTACAGAATAGGGATGTAGACTGGGTTTCAAATATGTAATTCTAATTAATTCCTTAGTTAGATTAAGGAAAAATATAAGACACGTGTTTTTTGTAGATGTTTAATGACGACATAAAATACAGTTATGAGTATGATTAAATTTTTGTTGAAATTTCATACAGGAAAAGTAGCCCCCGACGGATAATCCTCGGTTACGTATTATGGTAAACTTACATATAATCACATATGGGTTAAGTCGGGGGTTTTGACTTATTTTATTATTTTTCCATGAGATTTTTACAGTCGTGGGTATTTTTCAAAATTTTTAATCTATCTACAATATTCAAGTTATGTATTTTTCTTCCATGTAGCATAGCCGTGAGACTTTCTGTGTTTAGAAGTTAAGATATGGGGTATATCTTTCAACTTACCCGCCAGTTGGAGTGACATTGTCCGGTCCCTGCGCCCACCAGAAGGGCAGGTACGAACACAGCAGCGGCAGCACCACATCAATAATGTGCGGCGCCTCGTTGTAAGTCTTGTCCGACTCCACGAACTGATCCACCTCGCCCAGGATGGTCTCCAGGGTTGGCATGGACTGTTCCATCTTGGCCATGATGTCTGTGGGATGTTAAATGTTTTAAATGCTGATGCAGACATTTTGGGTCATATCTAAGGGTGCTTACGTAAAGAACAGGTTTTAGGCACAGATAAATCTGTGCAGATCGGTAACGGTGTAATATTTATATGGGCTTACTAGCTTTCCGCCCGCGGCTCCGCCCGCGTGGAACTCGGTTATATTGCATGGTATAAAGCACAACTATAAGAAAACTTCTCGTTTCAAACGACACACGGCGCCATCGATCTATCATCTATCGATCGGTTATCGATTGATATCGATCTATCATCGATCGATATCGATCTATCAAGCAAACTATATTTTTGTTTTCCCTCGGGAACATCAAATTTTTCCGGGATAAAAAGTAGCCTATGTCACTCTCCGTGCCCTAAACTATCTCTACCTAAAAAATCACGTCAATCCATAGCTCCGTTTAGCCGTGAAAGACGGACAAACAATCAAACAAACAAACACACTTTCACATTTATATATTGGTACGGATGCGCTCACTTACAAACAAACAGGTTCCAGATTTACCTGTTTCTTTATATTTTGTAAGCAAAGCACCCTTACGTCTACCGTATGCATCCGATCAATGGTCTGAAATCGTTTCTGATTGAGTCCCATGCGACGGGTACCAAAAGTAAACCAAAGAGGAGATGGCAGGGGGATTTGAAGCTTTTTCGGCGATATTAAGCCAAAAAATAAAAACCAGTGGAAATAAAAAGGGTAAGCTTTTGTCGAGCAGTGGGACAATTTATAAACTATAAAAAATGAACACAACAGAAAATAATGTTGTCACATTTGGAAATTTAAAATGAATGCTTCATGACGGACCTCATAAAAGATAAGTAATGTAAAGTAAAGTAAAGTAAAAAACTCTTTATTGTACAAAATAAAATAAAAAGGTACAGACAGGTTTAAAAAAAAAGTACAATGTACAAAGGCGGACTTATCCCAAAAGGGATCTCTACCAGCCAACCTTTGAGCAATAGAGAGGAGCAGCAATTTAGGTAATAACAAAAGATCTAGTTGATTTACGTAACCAGTATCATCAACTTGCCACAGGGCATTGCCCTGGGGATAAAAAAGGGCCCCTTAGCCTAGCAAATTAACAGCCTTAGCTTAGCTTAGCAGATAGAGCTTGACAAACCTTGAGCCTCCAGCGAGTGGTCGGCGATGCGGTTCAGCAGCGAGAACTGGTTGTGCTTGTTGAGGTGCGGCTCCAAGAACGCCACGGGGAAGGTGGAACTGAAGGCGCCGAGGCACGAGCCCTGCAGACAAGATTGAAAAGGGAGTGAAACTCAGGTGCATAATAATATGAAATACAAAATTCCAAACTTTAGTTATGCAAGTAGCCTCCTAAGAGTACAATAAATAACACGTCATTTTCAAAACTACCAGTGCTTCGGAAAGACCATCATTGCCAAGAAGAATGCCATTTTTTATAAAGTTAAATTGTTCCGAGGAAAGAAAAAGACGAGTGGAAGGAAAGAGGGAAGGCTTTTGCCCAACAGTGGGACACTATATGTATAAGCTAAAAAAAATGTTTAAAAAAAACCTAGTGTACAAAATGTGGACACAAGATATCTAAATGAAAACATGTATTACTGATCCAAGGGCCAAACAAACGCGTTGGATGCAGGTTTTCACGCCATCCTGTCCTGTACTGAAAGCAGAGCGGAACCGAGACACAATCGCCTACGCCACGCACCCTTACGGGTCGCGTCACTCCAGCCCCGGGTCACCAACACATACTGACATCATGACAGACGTATGCAATGACAAAGTACTTTTATGTAGAATCTGGAATAATCTAGATTGTTCATACATACATACCGTCAAACACTTTCTCACAGGGGTAGACAGCGACCACTTTGTTCCACTTGCTACGATCGTGACATACTTCTTTTGCTTCATCCACATTCATTAATCTCTTCATACATGCTCGTCGGTTTCGGGTACTCTTGCCCTGACCTGTTTTCAAAACGTCCCCGATTTGGTCACGGAACGTCCGTGAGAGCTTGAGACTAACGCTAAACAAAAGACGGCCGCTGCGCTTTACTTTTCAGCCGCGCTGCGGTCTGCGCCACTCTGGATGGCCAGTAATAATTAGTACCAACGAGGTTACTACATACTACTTACCAAAGCAGGTTTGTGCCTCTCTATTTCCGTCTTGAGGTACTTCCGGTCGTGCGTGAGGCTGACGTCTGTGCCCAAGGTGTACATCGAGCCCAGGATCTTGTAGGAGGCTACTTGGATCTCGTCCACTGGGGGCAAAAAAGAAAACATCATTACATTAATTAACTTATATAAAAATACAATTTTATTACAAGCTTTTTTGAAGTCTGTATTTTTGGGGAACCAATATCACTAAAGTAAAAAAAAATAACTTTGGTCAAGACCGTTTTTCCCAGGAACGAGTGGAATATTCGCATAGCAAAAAAGTTTTGATTACAAACTTATTATTGCAGCTAGTTTTCTAGACTATGTATGGGGACAACAGCAAAGTAAAATTTGTTCCTCGATTGGCTATCCATCACAATATGTTTTAGCGTGATAACGATTACTGTTATACAGATATCATTCAGCCTATACAGGGTGGCCCATCTAAAACGGTCAGTATGGGGAAGTCCGAAACTATACGAGATACGAAGATCTCTTCTTAGAAACCATGACATCGATTTTAATAAAAAGAAAAACTGCATTCATACATGTGTACTCAGTCCGGGAATCGAACCCGGCTGTTTTGAAATAAAAAAAACTAAGTATTTCTATTTAGATATCGATTGCGTGGGTCTTAAGCAGTAAATATGTGTGTATAACATGATTTCTAAAATTAATAAAATGCATTGTTTTTACATGATTTGATTTATTTTAGTAGGTGTTCGAAGTGACCACCGCCTTTCTCAATACCTACTACGTTTGTAACTGTGATCACTATGAACACCTACTAAAATAAATGAAAGCACTTAAAAACAATGCATTTTATTCATTTTAGAAATCATGTTTCTTGCACATATTTACTGCTTAAGACCTACACAATCGAAATCTAAATAGAAATAGAATTTTTTTATTTTTTTTTCAAAACAACCGGGTTCAATTCCCGGACTGAGTACACATTGTTTTTAAATGTATGAATGCAGTTTTTCTTTTTAATAAAATCTATGTCATGGTTCCTAAGAAGGGATCTTCGTATCTCGTATAGTTTCGGACTTCCCCATACTGACCGTTTTAGATGGGCCACCCTGTATACGTCCCACTGCAGGGCACAGGCCTCCTCTCAGTATGAGAGGGCTTGGGCTATAGTTCCCACGCGGGCCCAGTGCGGATTGGGAACTTCACACACAACATTGAATTGCTTCGTTGCTGTGTGCAGGTTTCCTCACGATGTTTTTCTTCACCGTAGCTCGTGGTAAATATCAAATTCGATATCGCACATAAATTCCGAAAAATTCAGATGTGCGAGCCTGGGGTTTGAACTCACGACCCTCTGCTTGAGAGGCCACAGGTCGAACTGCTGGGCTACCACGGCTTTTTTAATATACAGATAAGGACGCGGAAACTTTCGTGCGCCAGTCCGACTCGCACTTGGCCCATTCTTTATCAATGCATGCCTGTTTTAAACATTTAGCTATAGTTTTAGTTTCAAATAAGTTCGTTTTAGATAAGTTCATTGTTATGTCTGTGTCAAATTGTAGTCAATAAATGTCTTTCTTTCTTTCTTTTCTTTAAATAAAACACAAAAATCTTCATTACTTTACCTCACTTGTAGGTTATCAATATTTTAGTGTCACACTCTCGGAATTCACATGTTTTCCTTGGCAATGTACTCGTTTTTATCGTTTCATATTGCATTAAATTTATAGCTCCACATAAAATATAACCAATACACAGTAAAATTTCTTCACGTGCATATCCAGTAGAGAAATACATATATTATTTTAGAAAATATGTAGAAAATTACTATCCAAAAAAAGGAAAGAAATTCTAATGTCGTGGAACATAGCAAGCAGTAGCTGTTTATTAGCTTTAAGCTTAGTTTCGGTGAGCGTCAAGATTGTATATGTTTATCTAGAATTCCTAAGATGGTTAAAAGTAAGTAAAAACGATAAAAATAATTTTCAGATAGTTAATAATTTAGAAATTGACGTTCGAGCAGCAGAAACGAAGCCAAAAGACAAAGGGGAACCTATACTGGCAGATGTAATGAAGAATATAACGCGCGTGAACATAATGTTACAAGAGTTGATAAAAAACTACGAGAAACTGGAAAAAATGGCTAAAGCGCACACTGACGAGAATGACTCAACGGACACAGAAGTTGAAGATCTCTTCAACGATGAAAGAGTACGAAGAAACAAAGCAAACACCGAATCGACAACCACATCGTCGACGTACAAAGCCTACGCAACAGCCATGTTTATAGATGAACCTGAAAATGTTGGAAATAGTAAAAGCGAAAGTCAAGACTCTACCTCAAGCAGTGACAGTGAAGAAGACAAAGAAGATGAGAGCATTAAGAAGGTGGAACCGAAATTACAGAAAAAAGAAACAGGACTGGAAATAGAAAGTAAATTGACGGTTGAAGAAAATAAAATAAAGAAAAAGGAGGATGTACAAAAGAAGGGACATGAAAATGGTAATGGAACAATTGAAGATGACAAGGGGAACCAAACAACTGAAGTTCCCAAAACTACACACACAACAAGCGAAGTTAAAAATAAAACTGAAGACAATATCGGTCCAGCCATAAAAGCTTTGAAAGATTTTATAGCCAATTTATCTAACGAATCAGCGTCTGTTGATGGTGTTGAAGAAAAAGGTAGAAATCAAAGCAAAAATTTTGCTTTACTACAGATTTATACTACAAAATTTGTACTACCTGGAAGATTATTACAGTCAAATCTTGAAGAAAAAAATTCGAATAAGCGGAAGGGACAATTAGAGCCTAGACTAGAACCTTACGACCCGACAGAGAATTACAGAAGAGTGAGAAAAAGTAACGATGATAACGTTTTAGTAGGTGCACCGGTAAAGAAAAACCAAACTGTGAAAAAAGACGCGAAGCTTAAGAAATCGAAAAATCAGGAACATGAAGACGAGGTAACAATCAATGTAGTATAAAAAAATACAATCACACTTTATTAAACTGTAAAGCAGGCAAATGACCCAACGGGTCACTAGGTGGTAAATGATCACCAATTTAAAAATGGCATCCACTTCATTAAAATGGTCTGAAGATGCGTTTGGTAATACAAAGAACTAAGATACGTTTCTTGTGACAGCTATTACATCGGCTAATTTTACTCTCCAAGGTCGGGGTTTGAACTTGAACCCACGACCCTCTGCTTGAGAGGCCACGGGTCGAACCGCTGGGCTACCACGGCTACCTTAACCTTAAGTGTAACCACATGAAAAAATACGCGAATATTTCTGCAGGTACAATCATCGTGGAGAGTTTCAGATGCCGAGTCATCGGACGACGTCAAAACAATACAGAAAGAGGAGATAAAAATTAACATTTTGCGAGACGCGTACGGGAGCGCTTGCTTGCAGCTCGTCGTCAGAAAATGTAATATGGTAATCAGTACACATTATTATCAATTTTGACGATCGAATTATGTTAAAAATTATCCGTCATTCCGAAAAAAATCATCTTTTTCTTAAATTGAGAAAAAAAAACATTTTATAAAATTTCCCTTCTACCTGTCTTTTAATAAACATCACAAAAAGTTCTGACATCTATAAAGATACTTTTTTGCAGTCAAAAGAGTTTTTTTTTTCAAAGTTGCCAGTTCAAAATTTAAAATCAACTCGTCGCCTAGGCTTGCAAGGCGGCTCTAAAGGACGTTTGCATTCGGCGGCACTGTCCCAACGCCGTGCGTTCCACATTCAAACAGCACGCCATAAACGGTTGCCAATTTTTTTTTCGGAGTTGCCAGTTCGAAATTTAAAATCAACTCGCTCCCCAGTCCTGCAAGGCGACGTTTGCAACAAGCGGCGCCACTGTCCATATGTCGTGCGTTCTTCCACATTCAAAAAGCTCGCCATAAACGGCTGCCATTTTTTTTTCGAAGTTGCCAGTTCGAAATTTAAAATCAACTCGATTCCCAGGCTTGCAAGGCGGCGTTCAAGGACGTTTGCAACAAACGACGGCACTGTCCCGACGAAGTGCGTTCCACGTTCAAAAAGCACGCCATACGCGGCTGCAAGGCGCAGTTCGACCACAATTACACTGAGCCAACCACGACCCCTAAATCCATATGGAGACTCGACGACCGAGGCCAGAGTAACGGTGAGTATCAAACCCGTATGGGGTTATAGTGTCATAGTTTTTGCCTACCCCATTTGGGAGTAGTCAGGGAAATCAAATGTTTAGCAGGTTGAGACATTTCTAAAATTGGCCTGATTACCGTTTCCAGCCTGTTGCATGAAATAAATACTCAATATTGAACTCATGAAGTTTTCCTATAATGCGAACAAATTATGAAGGCGGTCAACCTGCTACACATTAAATTTCCCTGACTGTACAAGCGTGATGTAGGTGTAGCGACCATAGCGCCACCTATCGTCGATTATTTGAACTTCTTTGAATAGAAGTTGACAATCTTATGAATATTCTTCGTATTTACGTACATTGGAAATTCAACTCAAGCAGAGTGTTTTTTACGTAGATGACGTAAGAAGCGACTAAAGAAATAGGTTTAGGTTTTTGGCGATAGGCTAGCAATCTGTCATTATTGTGCTTCTACATACATACATACATACATACATAGTCACGCCTGTATTTCCAAGAGGGGTAGGCAGAGCACATGAATTCAAAATTCCAGTGCCACGTTTAGCAATTTCAGGGTAACCAGATGGTTAAACGTGATATTGCAGTGACAGGTTGCTAGCCCATCGCCCACAATACACTAACCTTTTCCCAGAGTCGACTCTTACGACACCCACGGGAAGAAAGGGGGAGGTGCTATTCTAACCCGACACCACACGGGGTGCTTCTATCTATGTTTAAAACCTAACATTATACTAAACGTGGGCAAAAAATGGTTTTCAATACATAACGTTTCGTATGCTCTGTCTACCCGTGTTCGTGAACTACAGGCGTGATGTATGTATGTTTGTTAAGTATAACCTGTGTAGTCTAGGGTTCCACGGATGTTGTAAGAGGCGATTGAGAAATAGGTAGGTTAGTGTATGCTTTGAGCTACAGGCTTGCAACCCGCCACTATGAAAGTAACTCTGTCTTTTTAAGTGAAATGTTTTTATATGAGAATTTATTATTATTTAAATACATTTTATTAGTTCCAGAAAATTTTGAAGACATAACAAGAGGCGGGTCCCAGACTACGCCGTGTTTTTCTAACACAGAAACGGTAAATTCCAATTTCTAAACAATATTCTTAGAATATATTAAATTCACTTGCTCGATTTTTATGTACCTAAAGCTCGACGACTTTCTATTTGGCCCTCGCCATGTTGCGTATTTTATATTACAAAGTTCTGATTCTCTGTAAACAATGTTTTGATATTATTCAAATATCAACACAAACCCAATACACACCATTCTGACTATAGATGAAGTATGCAATAGAATCAGAGCTTTGTAATATAAAATACGCAACATGGCGAGGGCCAAATAGCAAGTTGTCAGGCTTTAATATCTGAACAACTGACCTCATAATTACATAGATTTTTTTTTTAATATGACGGTGTATGTATTTAAGACGTGTCAATTTAATGACAGTCTATACAAAGTTGCCAATTGCCATATTAAAAAAGTCAACAGGCATTCTTTTGGATTTTTTTTTTACTAAGTTTATAAAGAACTTTACCAAAAACTAGACAAGAAAGAAGTACCTAATTATGATCTTAACAACTACAATATTTTTAAAAATATATCTACGAGATCATTTTAGACCCAAAGCTGTGCTAAATGTGGCCGAAATAAAATAAACATGGCAATAATATACTTTTTTTTTTCAATCCAGCCAGTCAAGACCAAAGACAACGCGATCTTGAAAGTGCCCATAGAGCCGACAATGAATGTAAACATACTCCGGGACAGATACGAAATGGCGTGCAAGGATGAGTCTATGCGCAAATGTTACAAGGCCTGTATTGGCGCGGTGAAACAGACGTGCAACACCCACAAGTGTAACAAGAAGAAGTATGTATATAGCAAATAATTTACTGCCAATCCCAATAATCAGTGTATCGACGGTTTGCCATACTAAAGATAGGAAAATGACATGTAACGTCTATACACTTCGTCCGGTGTTGGATTTAATAATAATACCTCTCAATTTCATTAGGCGACTAAGGACACAGGTTAAGCCTTAACCTGTTACCTTAACCGTTAAGGTATATTTTAGGCGACAGGCTATCAACCTGTCACTATTCTATTATACCTGCCAAATCAAAACCTAAAAAAATATGCTAGAAGTGGCCGCCAAACGTGAAACGGTTTTGTCATGTAGCGTTTTGTGTACTCTCCCTACCTCATTTGAGAATTCATGCGAGATGTCGCTGCTTATCTAAAATAACTCACTATTCCAAAGTACTACATTTTCGTACTAACTATAAACCTGGATGGAGAATAAGCTAATCTTTGTCGTGAATAAGGCACCCAAGTCGCTACGTCAAAAACTGACCCCGTGGCAGCACTGTGCCGTTATGTGATTGGTTGGAACTCGACGCCGTCGTATCGGCAAGAGGAGCTATATGCCATTTGTACCGCGGATTTTGTATGTTATGTACCTATGTACGCCTAAACACCTGAAGCGATCCCTAGCGCCATTTATCGTCGAGTAGTAAAACTTCTTCCACAAACGCTATCAACTGCCAAAGTGTTCTACATCGCGCTAACGAAGTTTCGATGATCGGTTGCACAAGTCCAACTTCCGACTTTCTCTGTGGACTTCGGTCCCCAGGCGTAACATCTGCCTGGAGAGAGCTCTCTATTGGAGACTTTCTCAGATACATATCTATTTTGTTTTCAAAGGTTGAAAGACTTCAATCTCGCTTGCAAGCGGCGGTGTAAGCAGAAGTACGGAATATCAGATCGGAAGAAGGATTCCGGTTCCGATTCTAGTTCCGACTCGGACAGCAGCGGTTCCGACGACTCGGGCGACAAGAACGACAAGCACCAATCTTGGGAGGATTAAAACAGATAAAGTTCAATTACTGTGGCAGTTGTTTTTTTTTTATAAGTTCTTTAAGTGAATTTCGTTCCGCTTTAGGACTATTTGTAAGATTTTTATTTTTTAAGAATATGATTTATTACTTGTTTATGTGACTGAGGAACAAAAAAGGCATTAACATACTCGTGATGTTGAATAAGATTTATTTATTTAAAACTCAAAACACAAAACAAAACACAAAAAAAATCAGTCAAATAAACCGCCCCGCGTCATCCCTGGCGCAAAGGTGCCCAAAACACTAGCCGCGTTACCGCGTTGTACTGCGATGGACAACCTTTGCATCAGGAATGACCCAGAGCGGTGGTCAAGTCCCCTCTCCCGAAGACGGCGCCCCACTTCCTTCAAAAAAATAATTGCTTCGGAGCCCCAACAGCCAGTCGTCTCCACCGCCAGAGGCACGAACAAATAATTTGCTAGACCCGAGTATTTCTCATGCTTCCGCACAGCAGCCATCTCTGCAGCAGCCCCTCCCGATCTCGTGGTACGGCCAAGGTGCGACGCGGCAAAAGTGCTGACACACGTAGCGTCCCATATCAGGCACTTCCCCCTTTGCCAAGGCACCAAGGTTAACCCGTCCGGTCTCTTCCCATCGGAGCGGCTTAAACCCGGAGGCTCTAGGACACAAGGCACATTGGCCGAGACCAACGCCCTGCGGACGATGTCGTTCAGTGCGTGATGGCGCGGAAATCTTCCCGCACAGCGACAGCAACTCAGTGCATGATGACCGTTCCTCTCCACCAGAGAGCCGCAGATGCATGAATGAGGTTCGCAAACATCGCAGCCCAGGCGGAGCGCCACAGCCACCCGCAAAGAGTCATCGTCGAGGAGAGTTCCCAGGTGCGGAGATGGCAGCGCTTGCAACCACGCCCCTGATTCCGGCCTGGACACAGCTCTGAGCCTAGCCACATCCACCCCCGTAGCTCCCCCCAAAAGGCCATCGAACACTCTTTTAATTCCGACTTCGTCCCACGACCGCTGCAGACATAAATTTTCAGGCAACGACGAACCCGGGTTGACAGCCAACCAGGCTCCCTGAGCCTCAGCAGCAAAAGGAATGGTAGCCTTGTGACCATCTAAAGAAAAAATGTCAGTCACAAGGTCCACAACCCCAGCCGCCGATGCCAGGAAGGCCGGCAAGCTCACATCCCGCGCACGCCGAATACCCAGACCGCCTCGTGATTATTTATGAAATTCGCCTTTGTAGCTAATTTCATAAACTTACGAGAGTTAGTTTGCCTAATTATGCACAGTCGCATACATAACATCTACATTCATATAATAATTTTGAAAAGTACCTATTCAAAGATTGCAAGTACGCAAAGATGGACGATGCACAAAAAACAGCTGAAAAGCAAATTTGTGTCTTCTTATTTCTATCTCCTTTATGTCCCTCTCTATAACCGATTGCTTCCTGACCCACCATAGAACCTCTTCACAGCAAGCCTCACTGTAACACTACTCGGTCGACAAACGAAATCTATACCACGTTTACTGTGACAACATTCCACGGTCATAAATTTGGTTCAAACTTACGTAGTAAATCGGCTCCGTACTCGCAGTTGGCCAGGTGATCAAACATGGCTGTGAGGACAGGCAGTATTACGCCGTTGATGTAGCCAAGCGAGGTGGAAGTTTTCAGGTGAGTGCCTCGGAGATGCGCGTATTTCCCCTGAAAACAGAAGTAAGTACATTATATGCTTAAATACTGTTGCCAATTGGCGAGTTAACTAAAAAAAAAAACATTTAGACTACTGAGATTACTGAAACATAGATTCATGATAGAGTACAGAGTTTTATAATATGTTTTTAACACATTCAGAACCAAGGACCCGGCTCCCGGGTTCTTCAAAACATTCGCGAGATACCGAGAACCCGGTAGCCGGGTTCATTTTGTACTAGCTTTAGACTACTCGGTTCCGCGCAGATGTTTTGATTTTAGGCTTGGTCTTGAATGTGTTAAACCAATACACATGCCCATGGCCTGGCAACAAAAAAAAATTTTTTTGCTTACATAAAACTACCGTGAGACTCACTCATAGTGAAATAAATGAATTTTCTCACATTTTTATATCGAGATCAGCTCGACATGTTTCAGGACAAATCGTGACCCATAATCTGGAGCTACGCGCTAGGGCGGCAGATAGACAAGCACTATCCGCCAAGTTTATGAGTTTATTTCAGTATGATATATGATCATATATGATCTCACGTTTTAAATTGAGTTCACATCGAGTAAGGCGGTGGCGCGCAGTGCTCGTTTGGCAGCCGCGGCTCCTAGATGAAGAGCTACGAATTATCCCGAAACATGTCAATCTCAACTCGATTTAAAACGTTACTTACCCGTATTTTTCACTATGATCAAATCTCACAGTAGTTTGTTTACAAAAAACTTACATCCTGCAAATTCAGTATGGTATGCCCCAAATCATCAGCGACGTTGTTGAAGAACGTCAGCATCGAGGTCCTGATGAACTCGGGGCAGTTCTTGACGAGGGACTTGGCGTCGATTCCCTTCACCAGGACTTGGAGACATCGAACTGTGATCCGAACGTCGGGACCGAAGGCTGCGAGCCTGAGGAAACACAAGATTCGTATTACAACGCTACTTTATAACAGTAGTTTTGTTAACCTTTTCAACGCCACTTTGTAACACAAGTTTTAGTAACCTTTTCAACGCCACTTTAAAACACCACCTTTTCAACGCCACTTCGTAGCACACTAGTTTTGTTAACCTATTCAACGCCACTTCCAAATTAACAACGCCAAGTTGCTTGTGTTGGTTGCGCAAGTGATTGTTACAGTAGGTATTTGACAAAATGCTTATTTATATAACTGACTGTTGCTTATACAAAAATGTAGTTTATGAAATGAGCCAGTAGAGTCAAATTTCATGAAGCATCACGAGCATTTTAATGCTCAATTATGTGCCCATTTCACTTTTTCAAGCTACTTTAAGTAGGTAGGTACTCAAAGACGAGATTCACACAATCTTACCTAGATCTCAGCAGACTGGCCAGTTTACAGAACAGAGCGGCGACCATCTCTTTCTCTTTCAAACTAGCCGCTCCCACGTTGTTCGTGGCCGTCGCCACAGCTATGAAGTAGTTGCGATGCGTGGAGAAGTACTTCTCCATTAGAGGAAGAACCACCTAAGAAAAGAATTGAGGTGAGACTCAGAAGTTATGAATGGAAAACGAACATATTACATAGTTTTATAGGTGTTACTATGGTACCTAACCTAACCAACAAAAAAATATTTTTGAGACAATTTTTGTTGTTGACTGTACTTTCTGCCAACTGTGCTTAATTGTCATCCATCTTAGATTATGTGCACCAGATTTCAAGTCAATCGGACCAACCGTTGAAGAGGAGATAGTCCCAGCTGGGCCAGCAGAAGTCCACTACCGGAATTGTATTGTCATCCGATTTACACAAGTGTACAAAATTTCAGCTCAATCGGTAACCGGGAAGTGGATCTTTAACTTGCAAGATTTGATTACAGACGTGCAGACAAATTGACTCGTTATGCAGACCATGATTAGGATTACTTCAAATAAATAATGATGGCCCGAATTTTGATCTAAATTAAATCATAGTGAAAAATAAACTATGCGTGAGTCTCACGGTAGTTTTATGTCTAAATTAAATCTTTACGATATTTTCGTTTTACATTAAGTTGTAGGCGATTTTAATGATAAAATAACCGAGGATGTAAAAAGGCGTTTTTGTATGGATTATAATAGAAAGAGAACACAAAAGGTTAAGCAGCATTGAAATGTATTATCTATAATGTTTTTACGGCGAACAGTGACAACATGGCGGAAAATATTTCACAACGTTCTAAAACGTTGGCATTGCATTGAAATAAATATCCCAACAGTTCCAAAGCTTCATCAAAAAATTCAATCTTCTTCTAATTATCAACATGTTCAAATAAATCGGGTCACTAAAGTTATCATCATATAATCAGATTGAACATTCTATATTTATGCAGCTTTTAAATAATTAAGCATACAGGGTGGTACTAAAACCCTGTACTATATTTCAAGGCGTGTAATATTGTCAAATACTGAATACGTATATTAATTTTTAGATTATTGACACAGTGAAATAAAATTATACTTTAATGTTCTTGTTCATTATAAAATAGTACAGGATTTTTTAGAATATGCCGTATGACATTTTAATAATAGCATACATTATGTCAGTGGCAAATTATCATAAATAAAAAATAAAAAAATAATAATCTAACGCAACGACAGTGACATTTCGTGCATGACAACATTGAAAAGGCACAACAGTACCTTTTTGAAATACTTTTGTTCCATCTTGTTTTGCTTGTAATAAATCAGAAAAATAGTAAAGAGGACGTCACAATCTACAGACAGGCACGACAGAGAAGAAAAGGTTAGTGCTTATAATAAAAATTGAAGTCGCTAGATGTCGCATTTTATTATCAACTTAGAAAATACCTATTTTGTTTTTTTTCCCCTTGTGGTATAGCTGACATAGTCAAACATAGTCAGGATAATTTTAGGTTATAATATTGATGAACATAATAGTGACAGGTTACCAGCCTGTCGCCTAATTCTAAGCCAGGCACCCCACAGGATAAACGTGATGTAGTCTCAGATTGGTCTATTTTAATGTCATTTTCATTACAATTTCCATGACAACAGTGACATTTATACAACTATGAAAAAAAAGGTTAACAGCAACTTTCATAATTAGCTTATTCGAATTTTTCCAGTATGCACATGTACTTAACTTTTTGACTGTCCCATTTTATTTTCTTGGACATTGTACTTATACAACATTAACTTCAGACATTACACAACTAACTTTTTACACACCATAAAACCATCACCCCGTAAATCTACGACACTGAACCCATATTGTTTTGCACCAACCACATTACCCACTAAACATCCCAACGACATCTAGCGACCAAAACCCACGCAACTTACCTTCGAAAAGAACTTGATGTCCCTCGTACTAGTCTTAAAGCTGCTCCGTCGACTGAACGTGGTCGAAGGCTTCAATAGTTTCATATTGATCGTAGCCCTATCAATATACTGGATAAGTTTCTCTAGCAGAGAATACGCGAATCTTAGTTCTATGGCTACGCCTGTGGTCGTCTGTTCTGTGTCGCTCTGTGAAGCTTTGCTGGGTCGGTGGAGCTTGTAACCCTGGTACTGAAGGTATTTGAGGAATTCTTGTGAACGCTCGCGATCCTTCTTCTTTTCTTTGTCTGTGAGGAGGTCGTATGGCACTAGCTGGGGATGGATGCCACCTGGATGAAAGAAATTGAAATGAATAGGTTAGTAATAGGCTTTATTAATCTTGTCTTTATTGTTAGTAATCTGTATCAGCACAAGCTCTGTTAATAACAACTTATGGCAGTAGCTACATATGTCTGCATCAAATTTTATCAGTAACAACCTTTGTCAAGAGCAAATTATGTCGGTGGTATTGGCAACAACCTCTTTTGTCAGTAGGAGCTGCTTTTGTGTAACAGTCTCTGTCTTCTGAATTTTTAATAAAATTTAATATAAAAAAATATTGACACAAAATTAACACTATCAACATAGAGCGAGCGAGACAAGGCACGACCTGCACACATTTGCATTCGTAAAACATTCATTTGATGCGAATGTCAAAAATGATGCGAATATTCGTGACAACAGCAAAAATGTTTCACCTGTGTCAAATTTTTAACAAACGTCTTTCTTTCTCAACTGACCTCCGTTGGTGGTGAGCTCTTCCTTCTTCTTCTTCGCCCAGATGTCGTGAGCGTTCTCAGCGAGTCGCTCCGCCATGTTCTGCATCTCGCGGGAGAGCGTCAGGTTGGTCATGTCCACCGGATGCGGATTGTAGTTGAAGGGCGTTGCCGAATCCGTCTGTGGAATTATGGGACGTTTAGATCTAGTGTAAAGAAACCGAGAAAGTCTTTTTAAATTATTATTTTTTCGCTAAGACTTGAGACGTCACTTTTAGCTACAAGGTCGCTAAAGTGGCAACACTGCGTGTTGCTTTGACGTGCTGGTGCTGCTTCGCCCCGGCTCCCGCCTCATTCTCAGGGACGCTTGCGCACGAGTTGGACTGTATTAGTATCAGCAGAGGGTAACCCGAATGAATCAGATTATTCTGTTTTAGTAAATAACAACGCAAAGACTTAAGATTAGTCAGATTTTAAAGCATTATTGTATACTGGTTGTGTGTGAAAAGTCTGCATTTTAATGATTAGACAAAGTAGTAGTGAGTTTAGCAGTAGGTATAGTAATTTTAGTTGAGTTGTGAAGATAAAAGGTTGTGAGGATAAAGATTATTGATAATTATTAATCATCCCCAATTTTTTTTAGTAGCACAATTTCTATTAACTTCTTTCCCAAAAGCTCTCTTTCTTACTACCGTTTTTTGGACATAAAAAAATAAATTTAACAAAATCTAAACCTACAAACGTTTCAGTGTATTTTCATTCCCCATACTTTTTACAGCTAGTCACATGATTGTGTTGTGATAATTTTACATTCTAATAAAATTCAAGGAGAACTATGTACCGAAATTTGTTTCATATTTTGAGTATTTCATTGATAGTGCAAAATTGGTATTTTAACATGTGTAGGTTTGGAAATAGGACAGCACATCTCCACCCCTTTAACCACTCAAACCAATGGGCTATCCGAGCGTCTAAACATGACAATATTCTGTCGCATTTTTAAGAAGCTGTGCATGCTATACTATTCAGAATTAGAGTATTTTAGGATAATTAGTAAAGAGAGTAAAGTTCAGTTAGTTGGACCACTTACCACTGCGTTGGGAGCGCTCTGCGGGCGGGATATGAAAACAACATACAGTTAACACAGGGGTTGTAAGGGATAAGGGGTATAGGCGCATTTGTACGATATTCAATTGGATAGCTAATATTTTAGTAGGTCTGGTAGTCGTTTGCGACAAATACGTTCAATCGTGCAACAATATGGAACTGTTTGCTTATGACATTGGTTGTAAGACGATGTATTTAAAGGAAAGTGAAGGAACAATGTTTGAATTACTTTATCAACATTCATGTTCATTACCTACCTTCATAACATTCAGAAACAATATTTGACTTCGGCTCATTTCATAAAACCAGTCTCGTGTATGATTTTCATGGACCACTACGAACTTTACCAGAGACTAGAAATTATAGAGACTGTCAGTCGTGTTAGGCTCTATGCATTCCTATCTTGGCCAAAAGAATTGAGCATCAGCTATTTTTCCACACAATTATACTTTTTATTTTAGTTCTTGGTAAATATCATTTGCATAAACAAAATTTGCAGTAAGTAGCTCGCTTTTGATAAAAAGTAGGTTTATTCAGGGCATCAGATTTTGCCTCTTACAACGATAATTATTTCTAGCATTTCTAGTATTTCTAATCCAACATCACACGGAAAACGGAACGAAAATAGACGTCAAAATGATCTACCAGATTATACCTTAAATAAAACATATTACAAATGCGCCTATATCGCCTTTTCTATTTGATCAGTCCCAGAAAGATCTTCAAGGTAAAAGTAAAAGTGAGGTACAAAAAGGTAAAAACGAGGTGATTTTGTACAGATCGGGGAACAAACGTGCATGAGACATAGAAAATAGGTGGAATCATATATTATGTAGTACCGGCGGTTTTTCCTTTTCAGGTTCTTCCTCCTTGCGGCATGAATAAATGACAATTCGTGAAGGCAGAACGAGTAAAACTCTAAAATATACTTTTTCAACCGAGTTCATACGACCGTGAGGGTAAATTTCAATTGATTTTGAACCATGTTGTCGTTGTTATATGAATCCAGATTTAAACCACGCAATCGTATTATCTCGGTTGGAATGAGAGAGTGTAATATTGTAAAGTCACAAAAATTTCGAAATATCTCACACTTCTTACAGGTTTCTTCTCCTACATGCTCGGCGAAAGTTTTTTACAGGGATATTTTCTTTTTTATTCCATCAATGCGCTTTTTCCAGGTAAAAGCGATGCTTGAATTAAGCTTGCTAGGGCATTTCTATTAGTAATACCCACAGATTTATATCGAAATAGATGACTCAAGTGTATGTACTTCGCGAGCCAAAATGTAGCCAAAAGGGAGAGCAATGCTCCTCCTTTGACGCGATTTCATTTAGTTTTATACCACTTAGATTAGGTTTAACTGCCTAGAGACAGGTTAACTGGAACAAGGCGGCATCGTCTTTGAATGAGTTTCACTCGGACTGTCAATGCCCATCACTAAAGCGCTCATGTGACGTTAGTAACTGTAGAGAAAAAATGGCACGCTTGGTTTTCATACAAATGCAGGAACTCGCGGTATCTATTTCGATATAAGTCTGTGGTATTACATATAGTTACATTAACATTTTCTGTCTTTTTTGCAATCCATTTCTATCTAGACTACTTACGCCCCCCGACTTGGACTGCCGCCGCATGGAGCTGCGGTTGGTGCTCGGTATGTCCACCTCCGAGTGCTCGACGGACCAGCCGATGGCCAGCAGGGCTTTGAGGGACTCCCGCACCGGCTCCTTGTAGCGCTCCTTTTCCTGGACACATACATACATAAATCAGATACATACATACATATTATCACGCCTGCATTCCCATGAGGGGTAGGCAGAGCACATGAATTCAAAAATCCAGTGCCACGTTTAGCAAATTCAGGGTAACCAGATAGTCAAA
Source organism: Adoxophyes honmai (assembly GCA_005406045.1). NCBI lineage: Eukaryota > Metazoa > Arthropoda > Insecta > Lepidoptera > Tortricidae > Adoxophyes > Adoxophyes honmai. Next base: position 152,542 of record BHDV01006433.1, on the reverse strand, counting down.
CGCGATATTGTGATGACAGGTTGCTAGCCCATCGCCCACAATACACCAACCCTTTCCCAGAGTCGACTCTTACGACACCCACGGGAAGAAAGGGGGAGGTGTTATTCAAACCCGGCACCACACGGGTAAACACACCTAAATCACGACTGTCTCAAATGGGGTACACAGAAATAGCATAACTTAAAAAAACAATGATGAAAAAATATAACAAACCTAAAAGCTATACATACGTACATATAATCACGCCTATATTTCCAAACGGGGTATGCAGAGCACACGAAACGTGACATAGACAAAACCATGATTATGACTATATCACGCTTCACAGCCACTTTAGCTTAGTTTTAGGTTTGCAAAGATGGAAGAGGTAGAATAGTGACAAGTGCTATACATCCGTACATATTATAATCACACCTATATTTACAAATGGGGTATGTAGAGCACACGAAACTTGACGTAGTCGTAGACAAACAAAACAATGACTATTTCACGTTTCGTGGCCACTTCTAGCAATTTTTTTAACCTTTTTGAGTTAGAAGGTATAATAGTAACAGATTGCTAGCCTGTCGCCTAAAGTATACCATTAGCTATTTAATTACTTAGTCGCCTTTTACGATATCTACGGAAGAATTGGAGAAGTCTTGTGTGTGATTGTAAACCCGACAAAACATGGTTATTTATTTTATTTAATAAATTGACTTACATAGTCATTCAACATGTTGTATGGCTTCAAGCGTGGATGAGACTTTTGGCTGTCCGACCAGGACTCGCCATACACCCAGCTGTTCTCAATTTTCCTGCGAAATGAAATTAAAATTAGAATTGGGTAGAGGGCAAAAAAACTTTTTAGTCCGTCAGATAGATCACCAAAAAATATTGTAAGTAGGTACACGTATTTTTTCTTTTATTTGATAAGCAAACAATGACGAGGCAGACCACACGATCACTGTTTAGATAAATTCATGACTATTTCACGTTCCGTGGCCACTTCTAGCATATTTTTTAGGCTTCGAGTTAAGCTTCGAGGTACAAGTGACAGTTTGCTAGCCTAATACATACATACATACATATTCTCACGCCTGTATTCCCAAGAGGGGTAGGCAGAGCACATAAATTGAAAAATCCAGTGCCACGTTTAGCAATTTCAGGGTAACCAGATGGTTACATGTGATATTGCAGTGACAGGTTGCTAGCCCATCTCCCACAATACACCAACCCTTTCCCAGAGTCGACTCTTACAACACCCAAGGAAGGTACGACGAAGTGTTATTTCACGTAAATTTTAAACGAGCATTTTGTTTATTCCGAGAAATCACACAACTGAATACTGGGAAAAAAGGGTAAGTGCCAGAAAAAAACGATACATAATTTATCCCAGAAATGTGTTCCAAGTGCCATCGCCAATAATCTAAAATAAGCAAAAAAGGGAGTTTTTTTTTGGCACTAAGCCTCTTTTTTATTTCCAGTATTCACTATGGACATCGATAAAAAAGTGTTTCAAAATCTAGTAAGTTTGCGACAGTGTTTTGTCTATTTTAAAAATAAAACTATCGAGAGAGAAATACAGTTTTGGATTTATAATGTTGTTACCTAGAAGCCCAGGCGTCATGGTAGTGTTCCGAGAACTTCTGCACGATCGTGTTGAGATCGTTGTTGAGCGCGACCGACGACGTGTTGATCGGATTCGGGTCGTACTGAGGGTTATCTGGTCCGCCTGTGGAACCAAAACGTATAATATTTACCAATTTGCTATGGGAGTTTGCAATTGTGTAACAAAATAGGCGAAACAGTTGAAACACTGAATGGTATACATATACAGGGTGTCCCAGAAATCAACGTCAAGCCGAAAACGGCCGATGGGCCAAGTCATGATAGTTATCAGAAAAATATAAAAAAAAATACTTGTCATGCACCCTTCGAATTGTAGCCACAGGACTTGAAAGATCATCACAGGGTGTCAGTTTTACAATTTTTTTTTAATACTCATAATTCGAAGGGTGCATGACAAGTTTTTTTTTATATATTTTTCTGATAACTATCATGACTTGGCCCATCGCCCGTTTTCGGCTTGACGTTGATTTCTGGGACACCCTGTATACAAAGCGACCGGTAATTGATCGTTAATATTTTAACTAGTGGTCAATGTTTATTATTTATTTATTTATTTATTTATTTGTTCACCATATTATATCTATCATTACAGTTACCCAATACGATAGAATAACAGATGTGTCTCATTTAATACCGCGAGATATTGCACACCTACTTTACAGTTCGGTTGATCAATGTCAAAAGTTTCACAAAAGCATAATCAACGAAGGCGCGTTTTTCGGTTATCTTGTGTACTGTAATAGTTTTAAGATTTTTTGTAATTTGTATGGTTATGGTTTGGAGACATCAAATTAAACAGTATTATTTCTTTCTTTTTATCAAAGTACTAAGTGTTCAGCTCTACACTTTACGTGACTCACCCGTCGACTGATGCTCCTTCCCATAGAACTCGTCGTCATAATTCTTGGACAGCGAGTAGTCAGGAGGTAAGGCGCAACCTGAAACAGACACACTATAAACACACCGTTCTTGTGTACGGTGACCTTGACCTTGAAAAAAGAAAATGTAATGAGCCTCGTATAGTATATTTAGATAACTCATTTTCATTTCTATCACACCGAAAAAAAAAACGTAAAATACCTTAATTTTTTTATTATCGAACTCAACTTCGGCTTATTTCATAGAATCATCGGTCTTCTCTACTTTTACCGAATGGAAATCTTTACAAAAAACCTGTACTATTTTTGACATGCGTACGTATTGAAATGCGGTGATACGCCTGTATTCCCAAATGGGGTAGGCAGAGCACACGAAACGCTACGTAGACAACCACGAATAATTCAGGTTTCATATATAGCCCCTAGCATATTTTTTAGGTTTTAAGTTAAAGCCTGACAACTATCTATTTAGCCCTGGCGCAGTGTCGCTACTATCAGTTTACGTATGGCAATAATGTGCATACGTCATGTATAGTCAGCATGGTGTGTATTGGTTTGTGTTGATATTTGAATAATACCAAAACATTCTTTACAGAGAATCAGACATACATACATACATCCAGTGCCACGTTTAGCAATTTCAGGGTAACCAGATAGTTAAGCATGAGACTGTAGTGACAGGTTGCTAGCCCATTGCCCACAATACACTAACACTTTCCCTGAGTCGCCTCTTACGACACCCACGGGAAGAAAGGGGGAGGTGTTATTTTAAAAGCCCTAACAGACGACCAAATTTGGTTTGGTCCGAACCACGAACTTGGTTGACTCCAAACCAAATTCGAACGTGTGTTCAGCGGTTTGGTCAACATTTCTGTTAGGGCTTTAACCCGGCACCACGCGGGGATCTAACCCAGAGAATCAGAGCTTTGTAATATTACCTATTCGTCAAAATTCGATTCCAAATACTCAATATTTAGAAGTATTCTTCATATTCTGACTCTGGTGAAGTTTGATCTTCGTCAGATGTTGTGTCGCTTTCAGGACCACCAACCTCGATTATAAATCGTTCAGTCTGGGATTCGATTATAGGACCTTTATTCCTTTATCGTGGATCTACATACACTTTATATCTATTAAGTTTAAGTATAACAATTAACCAGTTCAATACAACCGCACTGTAAAGTGTCAGTACCAGTCATGTCAGTAATCAATTGCAAAACATTTTTCAATGGAATACTATTCAATCCTTCGTCCTTTCTTTGCTTTAAATACTGAATCGTATTTAAAAGGTTTTTCTTGCATCTTTTGGAATATTTTTCGGCATTTTTATGATAAAATCGTTTAAATCACGATATATTTTCGTTTTGTTTACATCGGTGACATTCGATGACATCCAACGTCTGATGTCAAAGTGTAATCATTGCCAGTAAAAGAAATTAATACCACTGAAAATACGCAACATGGCGAGGGCCAAATAGATAGTTGGCAGGCTATAAAAGGTACCATAGAGACGGTAGCCAGCATGTCACCTAAAATATATCTTAACCCTTAACCTATTTCCTTAGTCGTCTCTTACGACATCTATGCATAAAATGGAGACCTGTCTAAGCATGACAGCATACGGCATTTCAGTGGATTGTCGAATTCTAATGAGAAAGTGTGTTTGTTTGTTTGTTTGTCCGTCTTTAACGGCTAAACGGACCGATGGATTGACGTGAGTTTTTAGGTAGAGATAGTTTAGGGCATGGAGAGTGACATAGGCTACATTTTGTCTCTTCAAAACCCCCCATTTCTCTAAAGTGAGGGGTGGAAGTTTTCAATGTAGAAAGCTATAAATTGGTATGTGTGCTATCTCTTCTGTGATACCCCGAATTTAACGCGAGCGGAGCCGCGGGCAAAAGCTAGTAGTCTATAAACCTAAATCTAGTACAGGGTTTTGATAACACCTGTAGGTGTTAATATGTGTGTGAAGGCCCAAACTCACCGATAGCGATGAGGCAAGGCAGCGCCTTCCCGAACAGCTCAGGGTCGTAGTCCATCTGGCTGAGGGAATCGAAGATGTTGCTGAACAGCATCATAGTGAGACGCTTCTCCTCATCCGAGGATCCACCAGCTCCAGAACTGCCGTAATACTTGGCACAGCGCTCGTAGTGTAGCGTTAGCAACTAGAGAGGACGCACAGAAAAAAAAGACATATGTATATGTAGTTAGTTAATACAGTTGCTCATAAAGACGTATTTGAGTGAATAAAAAAAAAAAACAAATTAAGGGTTAAAAAAAATTACGATCGCTTCATTTGTGTTACGAAAATTACGTAAAAAAAAATTCATCATCATCATCAGCCTATATACGTCCCACTGCAGGGCTCAGGCCTCCTCTCAGTATGAGAGGGCTTGGGCTATATAGTTCCCACGCGGGCCCAGTGCGGATTGGGAACTTCACACACAGCGTTAAATTACTTCGTCGCTGTGTGTAGGTTTCCTCACGATGTTTTCCTTCACCGAATAGCTCGTGATAAATATCAAATTCGATATCACACATAAATTCCGAAAAATTCAGAGGTGCGAGCCCGAGGTTTGAACCCACGACCCTCTGCTTGAGAGGCCACGGTTCAAACCGCTGGGCTACCACTATAAAAAATATGGGTAAATAATTGTCGTTACATTTATTAAAGCCCTACGTACATTTTTTTTAAACGACTCATTTTTAGAGGCTAAGAATCGTGCGCAAAGTAAATACTGGTGCTTTTCAATACATACAAACAATCTCGCATTCACGTTCGTCCTCAACCTCGTATCTGATTGCGTTACAGCGTTTGAAAATCAACCTTTTCTAGTTTATAGAGTCCATTTTCACACGATTGAACTTGTACGGACACCTAGCGCCATCTATCATCGAGTGGTAGAACTTCTACTGTCAAGAAAAAAGGAAGCCTACATCCCGCTATCCCAAAAACTAAATATACGAGTTTGGGTGAACACAGCGTAGAATTGTTAACTCAATAAGATACTAGTATGGTTGAATTCATCTTACAATTTCCACGTTGTTATAATATAAAAGACCCATTCTTACCCTCAAAGCCACAGTGGTGTACTCTGACAATCGCGACACGTCCACTGTCAGCTTCCGCAGTAGTTTCAGCAACATTGATGGCTGCATCGCTGAAGTGAGGGCCACTAGGAAGTCCGACACCGCTTCACGCTGTCCCTTGGTCAGCATACGGTTCTTTGAGAGCCTACAAGAATACACAAATACAATTTGGTTATATAACAACGCGCATTGTCTGTGTTGGTGCAAAGATGAATTCACTGCGAAGATGCATCCAATGCAATGCAACAACACTCAGTTTCACAGAGTGTTGCCAATTTGGCAACTAGAAGCTAGAAGTGACGACTTTTGCTAAAAAAAATATATATATAAAAATCAATAGCTAGATATTGTACGTTAAATATCATTATATCATATGCATATACCTAATCAAGTTGTTAGTCTTTATTTATTAAGGCTAAAATATTTGCTTGTGTAAATACATACATACATACATAACGTCACGCCTCTTTCCCAAAGGGGTAGGCAGAAACTACTTTGTTCCATTCGCTACGATCCTGAGATACCTCTTTTGCATCATCCACATTCATTCGACGAGCTTGTCTAAAATCTGTGTCAAATTTCTGTCAGCAAACATGTTTCTTTAATTTAACAAATAGTTCACCTGTAAACAGTGTGCAGCGTAGCATCCAGAAGGCTGGCGTAGTTCTCAGCCTCGTTGTAGAAGTTAGCGTGCTTGATGAGCAGCGGCAGGATCGAGTTGCCGATGTACCGGTTCATGGAAAGCGCCATGTCAGACTCGCAGCCGTCGTTCTGTCAAAAGTTGTTCAAGTCAGTGAATTGCACGTTGCTGGTTGCCATGGTGATGGTTCCCTAGTCACACAGTAAATTTATAATGAGGGACAGTTAGATCCTTGACTTTGTCTGAATTTTTCAAGTGTAAAACGGAACCTGCCATATTACCTGGCATAATTATGATGGCTGCCCTGAGGTCAGGTAGGAAGACATCTATCAGCTGCCTGTATAGCAATTCTCGACTCTGCTTGAGACTAAACTACCAAGGATGAGCACAAACGGCATATTTAAGGGACAGAAGGCTTATCCTGTTCAATATTGTGGTCACCCTCAGACAAGGCAGGAATGTCTCTTTCAGCAGCTTATATTACAACTCCTGGCTGTGCTTGATCTCAGGAACCAGAGATCATGTTTAAAGGATAGATAGCTCACCCTATCCTCAGGTGGCTAGCCTCAGGTCTGGTAGGAAGGCCTCTTCCAGCAACCTGTAGAAGAGCTTGTGACCCTGCTTGAAACGAGGGCTGAGACCAGAAAGGCATTTCTAAACAAAGGACTTACCTGAGGGTCTACCTTGTCTAACAAGGAGACTGCTGTGAGGTCTGGTGGCAAGAGCTCTTACAATACCCTGTAGAACAGCTTTCTGGTTTCGTTTGACACCAGTAACGAAGCCAAAGGTCATGTGTATGAAGACATGGAGCATGTCTAAGGGATAGGTAGCTCACCCTATCCAGCATGGTGGCAGCCCTCAGGTCTGGTAGGAAGGCTTCTTCAAGCAGCCTGTAGAACAGCTCCTGGGTCTCGATGCCGTACACTCGCTCCAGGAACAGCACCACACTCTGCTTGTGGCCAGGGATGAGGCCTGACGGCATATCTGATGGATAAAAAAAATGCTATGAAATATTTGAAGACAGGCTCAAATACTCGATTAAGCTGCATTATTCTGAAATTACGTACAATCACGCCTGTGTTCCCAAGTGGGGTAAGCAGAGCACACAAAAAGTGAGATAGACGAAACCACGATTATTTCATGTTTTGTAGCCACTTACAGCATATTTGTTTTAGGCCAGCTTGTCGCCTAAAGCATACTTAAAACTATTTCTTTAATCGCCACTTACGATTTCCACAGAAAAAATTGAAAAGGTGTTATTCTAACCCGCCACCACACAGGAAAAGGCAGGTTATTCTGCTGGGCACAGCCCTCCTCTCAGCATGAGAAGACATGGGCTACAGGTTCCACGTGGGGCCAGTCACGGAAATTAGACTATAATATCTCCGAATATTTTAGTAAGATAAGTTCCCAATTCCTTACCAGACTTTGGTCGTTCCTCGCCAGCAGCAGGATTATTCAGGGTAAAGCGCAGACTCAGGACACCCTGCAAGTCTTCCAAAGGCACGAGGGACCGCAGGATGGCACGAGCTCGGAGTGACTCGTTCTTGCCCTGAAAAGACAATTAAGAACATGTCTTGAAAAATACGGATAACTCAAGTTTTAAATCGAGTTTAGCTGGACATGATTCATGTGCGCCGGTATCAGTTTCATCGAGCACGAGCAGTCGCGCGAACAGAGCGGCAGCGCGTAGTGCGCGTTTGGCAGCAGCAGCTGATTTAGCACACGAAAAGTTACACAGTCAAACCATGTTTTGCATTAATAGTTACAATAGTAATAGGTTGCTAGCCTAAAGCATATCTAAACACATTTCCTTAGTCGCTTCCCACTACATTCACGGAAGACATGGATACCTGTTATTCTAAACCCGACACCATACGGAATAATGACATTAAAACGAAATATAAATATTAATTACTAGCTTTTGCCCGCGGATCCGCTCGCGTTAAATTCGGTGTATCACAGAAGAGATAGCACATATACCAATTTACAGCTTTCTACATTAAAAACTTCCACCCTTCATTTTAGGAAAATGGGGGGTTTTGAAGAGACAAAAAGTAGCATATGTCACTCTCCATGCCCTAAACTATCTCTACTTAAAAAATCACGTCAATCCATCGCTCCGTTTAGCCGTGAAAGACGGACAAACAAACAAACAAACAAACAAACAAACAAACACACTTTCACATTTATATATTGGTACGGATACAAACCAGAGCTATAACACCGGCGTCGGGCGCACACCGCCCGAGTAGGTCGACGAGTGTGCAGTAGAAATTCAAAATGGCCGCCCCCGTGTCGATGTAATCTTCGTCGTCATCTGATTCGGGGAGCGGATGACTGAACTGTTGACAAATAGAGCGTTACAATTGATTCTGCAGCTTCCCTAGCGCCACGTATCGTCTAATAGTATAGAACTTTTTGCAAAAACGTTATCAAATGTCAAAGTTTTACTTCGCGCTAACGAAGTTTCGATGATCGGTTGCAATAAATTTCCAACGTTCTCTCTGTGGACTTAAGTCCTCAGGTATAACATCTGCCTGCACAGGTTGTTATTAAAACCCTGTAGTAGGTATGTGTGTGTAAATTAAGGCCATTTTATAAATGTTTTTTAACCGACTTCAAAAAAAGGAGGAGGTTCTCAATTCGTCGGGATATTTTTTTTTATCATTATTTTTTTTTTTTATCATTTTTTTTTTTATGTGTGTTCGCTGATTACTCGAAGACGCCTGGACCGATTTGAAAAATTCTTTTTTTGTTTAAAAGGGTATAGTTTCCAGGTGGTCCCATTGCCAGCATATCTTGATCTGATGATGGAATATGAGGGAAATCGAGGGCAACCCTCAAATTTTATTGGCACAGGTAATGTTTTTAGTACATTTTTCAAAGCTACACCAGTATTTACGTCTGGCAGTAAAAAAATATGACTGAGCTGATGATGGAAGGTCAACTCCTTAATGCTTAGGAGTTAAAGGATAATTCTTTCAATACTGAATGCACCTGCAGACTGGAAATTATAATTTCAGTAATTAGTGAGGCCTGCTGGTGATGGAAGGTCACCCTCATTATTAAACAAATGCTTTCAGTATAGCCCAAATTTGAAGTCGGTTTTTTTTTGTTTAAAATTATTTATTCTTAGAATTGAAACCACAATCAATGCCAGTCAAAAAATGTGTAGCTTTAAGGATGCAGCAAACACTAAATTGCCAATTGCCATCTTTTTCATAAGAAAAATTGCGACCCCCTTACCATACTATACTAAAAGTAATTAAATTTTGACCAACATTTTTAATGACAGTTACACTTATTTTTTTTTTTTTGGTTTGCCTAATTTTCAGACCCCCGAAATCCCCTTATTAAGGCATTACGACCCCCTATGGGAACACAACCCCCAACTTCAAACTCTGCTAAATCACCCAACTCACCGTAGTATCTCCCTCTTGTTCTATTTCGCGCAATTTCCTCCGATCAGCGATGCGTTCGCTCATCTTGTTGGCGTCAACTATGGCCTTGAGCAACCCCTCTCCTTCGCCTCTTAGGGCCGGGCCGAGGCACTCCGGACGACGAATGAGGAGACGGATGACCAGATTGGCGTTCTCTTCTACACTTTCACCGTTCACCTGTGGATGGGAGAGTTGATGAAAGATGGTTCACTCTTACATACATACATGTATTCCCATGGAAAGGCAGATCATAAGAAATGTCATAGAGCCAAAGCTGTTTCGCGTTTGGTAGCCACTTTCAGCATAACATGTATTGCCAGATGGGGTGGGTAATGCACACGGAATGATACATTGACAATTCCTGACTTTTATACGTCCCATTGCTGCTTCAACCTTTTTTTTTTTAGCTACATATAACTATAACACGCTTCAGGGCTATTTCTAGCATAATTTGAGGTCTATAGGCAAATGTAAGAGGTTTATATTCCATAGAGCTATAAAACCATTACTATTTCACGTTCTATAGCCACTTTGCAACATTGATGAAAGAGAAATAAAAATAACTAAGAGTGCCTCCTGTACAATGCACTTTTAACATAATAATATGGCGGTTCAGCACAGCAAGGCTTAAGTACAGATGCGCACAACACAGACTATATCCGTCTCTGTCTAACTAGTTACATCAAAAGAGACAGATAGCACTCACCCAAACACAGAACCGTAGGAAGTCGAGATACCGCTCGCCCTCGACCGGGTCCCAGCCTAAGTCAGGGTAGCCCTTCTCTACGAGCTCTGAGTTGCTTTGGAGCCCGCAGCGGGAGAGGTAGATGGCTATCTTCTCCAGATAGTGCTCTCTGTGAAGATAATTCAAAAATTAAAAAACAAAGTCCACAATATTTTCTTTTGAGACACGATTTTAATACAGACCTGCCAGTCAACCTTTGAGTAGTAGTGAGGAGCTGTAATTAAGTACTCAATATTTTCTGTTGGTTCGATAGTTTACACTAATAAGATTTTGACCTTCACACACAACATTGAATTACTTCGTCGCTGTGTGCAGGTTTACTCAAAGTATTTTCATCCACCGATTCATCATCATCAGCCTATATACGTCCCACTGCAGGGCACAGGCCTCCTCTCAGTATGAAAGGGCTTGGGCTAAGATTGGGAACTTCACACACAACGTTGAATTACTTCGTCGCTGTGTGTAGGTTTCCTCACGATGTTTTCCTTCGCCGAATAGCTCGTGATAAATATCAAATTCGATGTCGTACATAAATTCCGAAAAATTCAGAGGTGCGAGCCCGGGGTTTGAACCCACGACCCTCTGCTTGATAGGCCAAGGTTCGAACCGCTGGGCTACCACGGCCTCCACCGATTGGCTCATAGATATCAAGTTAAATTGGCCAAGGTGGTATAGTCTTTCTCGACTCACGCCTTAACGCGTTAAGTATAGTGTTGACCCTCACCTCAAAGCCAAAGCCAGCTCAGTGTTCTCCATCAGACTGGAGTAAGCCACGTCCAGCGGCGTGGACCCTCGGAGCGAGGGCCTCGACAGCAGGATGTTGGAGTTCTCCAGGAGGAAGTCGAAGTGGTCGAACATGGCCTTCTGGTTCTGGCGGCCCGTGCGGCAGAAGTAGCAGAGGAACCGGCAGCAGGCTACCACCATCTCGTGGGATGTGTCCTGAGGGAAAGGTTAAGTCTATAAGTAAACTTGATGGGTTATATACAAATGTTTGCTAGTCTTCTGTGGATATACATACAATCACGCTTGTTCTCAAATGGGCTAGGAAGAGCACTCGCAGCGTGATATAGAAAAAACATGACTGTTTCACGCCTCGCAGCCATAATAGTGACAGGTTGCTAGCCTGTCATCATTGTGGCGAACGCTGTGCTCTTATTGGCCGGCCCAATGCAGTGACTTTTTCCTTTATGGTTATTGGCTCTGTACAGTTTCTGTAACAGTGACGGTTGAAATTTGTATTTCTTCTGACTGGGTGAATCAGGTGACGTCAACATGGCAACCAGGGTCACTTGCCCCAGCTATAGTGCCTCACCTTCTCTTTGTCCTCGGCAGTAGACGGTGGACCCACCAGTAGATGACTCATACTTTGAGAAATGCTGGGTGATTCAGGAGACATTACTATGGCAACCAGGGGAATAAACCAGTTGGTTGCCCCACTTATAGTGTCTTTTGCGATGGGCGGTAGACCCACCAGTGGGTGACTCATACTTTGGGAAAACCTGGATGATTCAGGAGACGTCACCATAGCATTCAGGGTCACGGTGAATCAGGAGACGTCACCATGGCACCCAGGGTCATAAAACACTTGGTTGAGCCACCTATTGTGTCCACTCATGTTCTCCTTGTCTTCTGCGGTGGGTTTGGGTAATGTTGTTATAGAAAATCTCAATTTTACACTCAGAAGACGTTGCTATGGCAACCAGGGGCATAAAACAGTTGGTTGACCCACCTATAGTGTCTTCTGCGATGGGCGGTGGACCCACCAGTAGATGACTCATACTTTGAGAAATGCTGGGTGATTCAGGAGACGTCACCATAGCGACCAGGGTCATGGTGATTCAGGAGACGTTATTATGGCAACCAGGGTCATATAACAGTTGGTTGACCCACCTATAGTGTCCACTCACCTTCTCCTTGTCCTCGGCAGTGGGTGACTCATGCTTTGGCAAATGCTGTTATAGGAAATCTGTGATGGTGGCAAATGCTCTCATCTACTGATGACTCATACTTTGGGAAATGCTGGGTGATTCAGGAGCTCACCATGGCAACCAGGGTCATGGTGACTCAGGAGACGTTGCTATGGCAACCAGGGGCATAAAACAGTTGGTTGAGCCACCCATAGTGTCTACTGCGACGGGCGATGGACCCACCAGTAGTTGACTCATACTTTGGGAACTGCTGGGTGAATCAGGAGACATCACCACAGCAACCAGGGTCATGGCGACACAGGAGACGTTGCTATGGCAACCAGGGGCATAAAACAGTTGGTTGACCCACCTACAGTGTCCACTCACCTTCTCCTTGTCCTCGGCAGTGGGTGACTCATACTTTGGCAAATGCTGTTATAGGAAATCACAAATGCTGGATGATTCAGACGTTGCTATGGTTACCATAGTCTCAGCTATAGCCTGACCTTCTCCTTGTCCTCCGCGGTGGGCGGCGAGGCGGGCGCGGCGTCGGACTGCGCCTGCGCGCGGCGGCCCAGCGTGTTCATCATCACCGCCATCACGTTCTCGTGCACGCGGAGCACTCTGGCGATGATGACAACATTACAAGACCCTATTTGAACAACTTGATGATGAATTGTCAAAAGTTGACGAAGTCTTTGCACCACAAACGTCAACATTTGTTAAAAACGTTGGAATGACTATCTTATCGTTGGGAAAAGTCCTCGAGTTCAGTGCTGGATTGATTCGGATCTCGCAATAGCATTTAAATTTATATAAATCACGCATACATTTTCAATTTTATTGTCCGCGCCACCAGAATGTGTAGTCGTGCTATACGGCACCGATACTAGCCAAATAATATGGCTGGCATTTGTATACCTGGATGATGCTGTGAGACCATGACATTAATTGTTATTTTTAATACTTTATCAGATCACTTACCGAATCAAATCTGGATGCTGGAAGAACGTGTGGTTGTTGACAAGTTTCCTGTCAAAAAAAGTCAACATTAGTGACGAGTGCTAATGCCAAATACATTACAGTGTTTTAGAACTTTATTTAGGAACAAAGCGGGAAAGTCTCTCGGGGAAGAACTCTAAACCTGTAAATCCTATTGAGAGAGAAAAGCTTCTTCTAAATAAGGTAGATCCTCCTTACTCTCAAACAGTGCAGTATGTCCTACAAACTCCTTCCCAAACCCTGATCAGTAAGGTCTACAAATAAGAGCCTAGGAGAGATGAGAGTTCAAAGCCCTTTCTAAATGAGACATACTCCCAATACTTATCTACCTACTCCTTCCCAAACCCTTGTCAGTAAGGTCTACTCACAAAAGACTAGGAGAAATTAAAGAGAGCTGGAAGCCTTTTCTAGTTGAGACATACTCCCTGGTCAGTCAGATCTACTCGCCAGAGCCTCTTCCTCATGAGCTCCTCCTCCTCCTGGCTCATCTGCACCGGCAGCAGCGCCCGGATTTGGCTGAGGCCCACCCACATCTCAACCAAGTCTAGTTTGATCTTCAAACTTTTCCCAAACCCTGATCAGTCAGGTCTACTCACCAGCTCCTCCTCTTCCTGGCTCATCAGCAGCATCCTAATCTGGCTGAGGCCCACCCAAATCTCACCTCTTTTAAGAAAGACATCCTCCAATTCACGTACAGTTCATTATTCATCCCTAATAGCTTTTTCCCTAACCATAGTTAGTAAGCTCTAAATACCAAAGCCTCGGAGATGTAGACTCTTCTAAGAAAGATATATCATCCCAATTCATACACAATTCAGCATTCCTCTCAAACTCTCTCCCAAACCCTGATCAGAAGTCTACCAGAGCTCACTAAACGGTAGATGCAGGTCGCTTCCAACCGTTATATATGGAAGTCCAAGACCTATGTTCAGCAGTGGACGTCTTACGGTGATGATGATGATGACTTACCAGAGCCTCTTCCTCATAAGCTCCTCTTCTTCCTGGCTCATCTGCACCGGCAGCAGCGCTCTGATCTGGCTGAGGCCCACCCACATCTCGGCCACGTCCAGTTTGGTCTTTGCGTTGATGACGTACGTCTTTTCTAGAGCTCGGATGAGCTCGCCTACTGAGTCGTACTGGCGGACTAGAAGGCTGGAAGAATATTTGACTTATAATAGTGTAAAATAAAGCGGAGTATTAAAATACGAACGTAAGTTATGAAATGAAGCCGAAGGGTTAATGGTGACCACTAAAAACGGCCAAAATATCACGTTTTTTTTTTGGGAGCCTCCCTTTATTATTTTGGTTTTAGTATTTGTTGATAGCGGCAACAGAAATTTGTAATCGATGAAAACATCCATTGCCTAGCTCTTACGGTTCTTGAGATAAAGCCTGGTGACAGACGAACAGCAGAGTCTTAGTAATGGGGTCCCGTTTTCACCATTTGGGTACGGAACCCTAAAAACGGAATCCCACGAACAAGTGCGCATCAGCGTCAAAGGCACGCATCGCCGGCGTACTCCAAATTTAAATAATTTGTTTTCTTATCTAAATCATCCTTTGTTTTAAAATTTTCGAAATTTGAATTATGACATCGAAAATCATGGCGATAAAACCGAATGCCACAAACAATTGCGCATCGGCGTTACCTTCTCGCGTAGCCATCTGGTGCGACCACGTGTTCCAATTTCAAAATAATTTGTTCTCTTCTTTCAATCGTCATCTGTTTTAAGAGTTAACGTGATAAAATTGCCTTAAGGCCGCACGTGTTCAAGTGCGAGCGTGAGGGCAATATTACTGCACGCGTGCGACAGAGATAGACAGCAGCGGGTCAACGCTCGAGCTTCTCTGTGCTCAGCCACCGGCCTTTAAACGAAGATAGTTTACCTGAACATCTCTCGCACGAGCTTGGGCGTCTCAATCTGTGACTCTTCAGCCCAGGACACGATGGTTTGGATCAGGACTTTGCGGAACTTCTCCTCTGGCGACTTGCGCGGCGGCTCCTCTATTGCCTGAAGAGATCGTGGCAAGGCGTTACAGAAATTGGCTTGACACATACGTATGTCATACCTGAATTCCCAAATGGGGTACGCAGACAGGCAGGTGACAAAGACAAACCATGATTATGACTATCTCACGCTCTGCTGCCAATTCCAGCATAATTTTAGGTTTGAAAACAGATGGAAGAGGTAGTATAATAGGGACAGGTTGCTAGCCTGACGCCTAAAGCATTCCAACATATTTAGTGTATTAAATTAATAAAAAAAATATTCAATAATTTGCAGAAGGTACATTACAACATTGGTACAATATTTACAGTAAATCTATGTAACATGTGTGCGTAACGTGTGTGCATGTGTGTAATGTATTGAGTTTGATAAAACTCATAGGACAAAATTCGCACTGCTAAATCGAGAGAGAATTAATTGAACATGTGTCACTACTCAAAAATGTGACTTGGCGTGTAAATCTATAGCTTGGTTTTGTATTGAGACACATTTTGAGTGATACCTTATCGGTTTAGGTAGTTAAAACAATATAAACAATCTTGACATCATGTCTTTTTGTTGAAATACACAGTCTAAAAATTAAAATCGTTACACTATACAATTCAATTATGAAAGTAAATGATTTTTTCATACCTAAATTGTAAAATGTAAAGATTTCGATTTATAAAGTGTACCTTTAAATAAAAAGACACGTCAAGATTGTTTACATTGTTTTAACTCCCTAAACCGATAAGGTATAGCTCTGTTTTGATCTAGCAGTCTCAAAAGGTTGCTTCTGACGTTAGCTATCTAGTCGTGTGAGGTTACCTTTGGTTCTTCTTCTAACTCTTTGACAGTATTGATAATGGTGTAAATCTTGCCGATGGCACCCGGTTTCGCCTCAGGCTCCGTGGATTCCTGGAAAATCATGGTCGGAATACATACATACATACATATTTTCACGCCTGTATTCCCATGAGGGGTAGGCAGAGCACAAAGTCGGAATAATCATATGAAAGTTCAAACTGAGGCGCCCGAATGCCCGTTGATGTCTTTCATTCAAATAACGTTTCATGTAACTAAAACCTACTAGTCAGATATTGTTGAAATTTAAATGGAACCAATGGAAAGCTATTTACAATCAAACAAAAAAGAATCATCGAAATCGGTGGACCCGTTTAGAGGTTCTGAGGTAACATACACAAAAAAAAACAGCCGAATTGAATATGAATAACTCCTTTTTTTGAAGTCGGTTAGAAAGTAACTGCCTAACAAAAGAGTTCGCGACAGTGACATTATTTCGTCTTCTCACCTCTGCCTCTGGCTCTTGCAGCGCGCTAAGGGACACATGCGTCATCAGCCCCTCATGGAATTCGTTCATGCGGGAGATGAGGTCCTCGCCGCAAGGGCAGTTGTCCTTGTCTTCCTCTTCCATGTGTTTGAAGCCTGAGAGAGACAGCAGTATTGAGATGCATATAATACACGGTGAAAGTGATTACAGAGAGCATATTACAGCTATGCCATGAAACATGGAGGGGAAGTACTTTGTAGATGGGACATTTTACAGAAAGAAGACATTGTTTTGATCAAAAAGCTTACTTAAGATTTACTTTAACTTAAGAATTGTAGG
The DNA here is from genome assembly GCA_005406045.1 of Adoxophyes honmai. Taxonomy (NCBI): domain Eukaryota; kingdom Metazoa; phylum Arthropoda; class Insecta; order Lepidoptera; family Tortricidae; genus Adoxophyes; species Adoxophyes honmai. The sequence goes on along the minus strand of BHDV01006433.1, from coordinate 135,608 downwards.
TACAAAATGACAATTTAGGTCATACCTAAAACTTTTACAAAGAAGGGCAAACTTTGGAAGAAGGGCAAAACTGGATTTGACGTTTGTATCTTTGGGTACTCACTGAGGATGGCATTCATCTGCTCTCTGGGCGGACAACGGAACTCCCTAGTTTTTTTCGCAGCCACTGCACTGGGTAAGTCTGACTGCTTGATCTCTTGATAACGCCTAAAACAAGATAATGATGTATTAACTCCTCATTTTGTCGGCAATGGAAAATGTAAAACGGCAGTTTAATGCTTTAATGTCTACAAAGTATACATGCATATATCACGTTTGTATTCCCAAACGGGAGGCCTCCGCTTTAGACTTGCATGAATACCTGTTGGAAGCGACCTGCATCAAGCGTTTTCCGGCGACCTTTATCAAGTCGTCTACCCATCTTGTAGGTGGACGTCCTACGCTGCGCTTGCAGGTCCCTTGGTCTCCACTCAAGCACTATTCGACTCCATCGGCCATCCGCTCTTCGTGCAATGTGGCCTGCCCGGTGCCACTTCAACTTGCTAATCCGGTGGGCTATATTGCAGTATTAAGGCTGCAAAACCTGAACTAACCTTAGCTGATCGCTCTGCAGATCGCCAACGAAGTCGTGGGCGAATGCTATGATGGACTCCACGCGATGCCTCAACTGGATGTCGTTGAGGTGATGGAGCAGGTAGCACATCTGCAGCTTCGCACCCTCGGCCATCTTCATGTGGAGGAGACCCTTGCGGTGCTCGTCTTTGCCTTCTGGAAGGGAAGAACAAAGTAAGTAAGACTCTTTATTGTAAAAAAAAACCGGCCAAGTGCTAGTCGTACTCGCGCAGGAAGGAATCCGTACCAAAAACACCAAAAATAACACGTTTTTTCTATGGGAACCCCCCTTAATTATCATTATTTTGATTTTAGTAGGTATTCGTTGTTATAGCGGCAATAGAAATACATCATCTGTGATAATTTCAACTCTAGCTGTCACGGTTCGTGAGATACAGCCTGGTGACAGACGAGCAGACAGAAAGACAGACAGACAGACAGCGAAGTTTCAGTAATAGGGTCCCGTTTTTACCCTTTGGTTACGGAACCCTAAAAAGAGTACAGATAAGTCGCAAAGAAAAATACAAAGTACAACGAATAACCGTTAAGGATGTAAAAGTAAATATTGTATTGTATGACTCTTTATTGTACATATAATATTCGTAAAACAAGTCAAAAGATAACAGCTTTATGTATAGGCGAACTTATCCCTGAGGGGACCTTTGGCTATCAACCTTCGGCTAAGTAAGTAAGTAAACGCTTTTTTGTACAAAAGGGAAGAATACAGAGTAATTTTCATTGAAGGTTAACTAGAAATTTCCTTTTTGAGATAAGTTTGTTTTTATATACATCTATAGCGTTCACCTGCAACTTTTTAATTCTAATTAGAAGCCATTGAGATTTCTAGTCTTTGCTTGTATTAAAAAACCTACCTTTGTCGAAGGTGGGGTCCCAGGTCTCAGGGTTGATCATGATCAGCAGCTTCTCCACGTCCTCGTCCCGCATCATGCCCACGAGGAGCAGCCGGTCCACCAGCTTGATGAGAGGGCTGGAAAGACAAACGAGTTTCAACTGGTTTGTTATAATACTGGCCAGTAAAATACTGGCAAGTAAAATACTGGCCAGTGTCTTGTTACTCTTATACCTACTCGTTATTCCTACTGTCAAAAAAATCCGACACGTGCTTTTATAAAATGAGCGAAGCGAATTTCGTTTTAGAATCAAATCACTGATTTTTAGTCTAGTTATGCAAGGTCGCATGTAAAACTTGTAACTCATAGGGGTAGCTGTCTTCGAAATTTGAAGCGCTTAACAGCATCAAATTCCTCATTGGGCCACTTTTTAAAATAAACTTAGTAACAAATCATAAAGTTTGTACAAACAATTTCGTATTTTATTTTTACAAAATGGTCCAATCTCAAAATTGGGATGGCAGAATTTCTTTTACCATCACAGACTTTATTGACTACGTTATAGTAGAAAAAAAAAACCCTACATGTAACAGCTGATTCAAAAACCATACTCACAGGAACAGATTCTCGTTGCTCCCGCCCACCGGGTCCCGGTTGTGCACCTGGTTGGTCTCCACGGCTTCGGCGAGCGCCTGCATCACGAACTCACGGACCACCTCCAGTGGGAAGTTAGGGGAGTAGAGGTTGCTGATCTCCGATATGTTCTCACTGATGGGGAGGAACGGGAAAAGATTAGTAAATTAATTAAGTGTGCAATTAATTATTAAACATCATGTTATTTTTTTAAGCGTAATGTAAAACAATAGTCAACTGTGAAATTTTCCAACTGTGAAATTCATCAATTTTGAAATTTATCACTGTGAAATTTATCAACACTGAAATTTATCAATTTATACATTAGATTGGTTGGTGTTGTTGGCGGTAGGTCTATGTTTGATTATGTGAGAGGGATTGGTCGTAGAATATAAAGGTTGTAAGGCAAAATAAAGTTGAAATGAGGAACCTCCCTTTTTCTTCAAATAAATGGTAAATATTTTATCAGAGTGAAGAATAATTATTTAAAAGTCAATTAATAAGTATGGGATTCGTCAGTATTACATTTAAGCGTAATGTAATGACAATCATCAACTGTGGAATTTATAAACTAAAATGTAACAATTATGGAATGTAACAACTGTGAAATTTATCAGTTGTGAAAGTAACAACTGTGAAATTTATCACTGTGACTTTTATCGAATGTGAAATTTATCAAATGTGAAAATTAGCAACTCTAAATTATCAACTGTAAAATTTCAGTATGAGTGAGTCTCACGGTAGTTTTATGTTTAAATTTATTATTATTATGTAATTAGAATGAAATTATCCAAGCAAGAAAATCCGTCATAACATCTCAATTTTCTTATTATTCCGGCAGATAACATTAATACTCACGCGATGTCCGTCATCTTCATCTGCGGCCGCACGCTCTCGCACTGCAGCGAGCGGAGGCTGTGCCGCATGTCGGGCTCCTCGTACAGCGACCGGAGCTCCGGGCCCAGAGGGATGACGAACTCGTTCTTACAAGTTTCCCTGTTTGAATAGATTACCAAAAATGAAAATCATGGTGAGTGCGGCTCTTTTGGCGCTATTTGGCACGAAAGTGTTCTACTGATTATTGCATGCATAAGTTAAGGCTAATGTATTTCTTAGATAAGTTCAACAAAAATGTTTCCTCAGTGTTTTTTTTTCTTTCTTTCTTTTAATAAATACCTTTTTTTTGTCTTTGTCTTATTTATTTACAGGAGATTCCTATGAACTTAAAAAAAAAACTGATAAAATCTGAATAAAAGAGCAATATCATAATTATGTTTCCATATTAACCGAGTATCCTATCTTTTCTGAATAGATCCATGTAAAAGACTCTAAAATCGGAGAAAAATGGTGAATTTTCCTGAAATTCCCCATATTATTTTCATGTTTCAAATAGTCATGGTTTTTCCATGTGGCATTTCACATGCCCTGCTTACCCCATCTCTGTGAACACATGCATGATGTATGTATGCCTAAAAAAGGCTATAAAAGCAGCGACTTACATGGTGGTAGCGTGAGACTCCAAATGAAGAGCTATGAGCAGATCGTAGAATCCTTGCCGGAGAGGACCCGACATGTATTGCGACTGGATCGCGTACAGCAACTGCTTCTGATCCACGTGTTGGCACAACGCGTGCGCTGCCCTGAAACGTACATAAACAGAGGATGTCACGAATATTAGTTTTTGCATAATGCGAATATTCGCATCATTTCTGACATTGGCAATCAACTGGTACGAATGTTTTGCGAATGCGAATGTGTGTTTGCGTCTTGTCTCGCTTCACGCATATCGCTCACAAATATTACAACTTTGACACTAAAATTATTGTTGATTTTGTAAAAGATTTTTTTTATCCTCCTAAGGCCCATGGTCCTACGTATAGGACTAATGTCAAAATAAGTTTGAATTTTACATGAAGGATCAAATTCAAACGATCAAAATTGGGTGCTGGGCCTTAGGAGGTAAAATGACACTTGTAAAATGGGATACAAAATGTACATACCTGTAATTACTCTGGTAACACAGGGCAGCATACAGCGTGAGTGTATGAGAATGGAAACTCAACAATTTGTCCATCTCGATAAGTTCCAAAATATCTATGCAGCGGTCTTCCTCTGAAAAACAAAAAAACCGTGTCAATACAATATTTTTATAGACACCTAGTCTGGTTTAGAATAGACTTAAAAATATATCATTCTAAGTAGTCTGTCGGTTAATTATGGAAAAATATGAGACCCGGTTATTTGGTATATTAAATAATTAAACATCTCCAAAGATCACACCACGAAAAAATTGTACCCCGTAGTGACGTCACTGAAACCTTCAAGATATTCTCGTCATTTTTTGTTTGTCAAATAAAATAAAAAATACGTGTACAATATTTTTTGGTAATCTCTCTAATGGACTAAATAGTTTTTTTTGTCAACTACCCAATTTTCATACATTAACATTTCAAAATATTTCTTAACTATAAACGCCTGTACATACATACATACAATCACGCCTGTGTTCCCAAATGGAGGAAGCAGATCATACGAAACATAATATTAACCAAGACATATCATGCGTCGCAGCCACTTCTATTTGACGTTGCAAAACAGATGGGAGAGGTATAATAGTGACAGGTTGATAGCCTGTCGCCTAAAGCATACCTAAACCTGCTTCCTTAGTCTGTTACCTCTAAACTGTTAAGGGTTTATAGTAAGGGCATTTATGACAAAGCTGACACCCATTTTTTTACGACTCGCTGAATACACGCGTTATAACGGAGTTACATTTCTTTAACTTCAAGATAAATGGTAGAAAATATATAAATACCTGGTATATGCAGGGCCAGCATGGAAACAGCGTCCTCGCATAGCATGGACCACCCGCGGATGTCAGACAGCTTCAGGGCGTGCACTTGGTGAGACTGGTTCGGTACCTGTCAAAATAATGCGCTTTACCTGTGTCCTTTTCTCGTACTACCTCTTTTTTATACATGAAAATTCCGGGGAAAAAAAACTTCACAGGGGTTTTCAGACATATTGACTCAACCACGGTCGATTTCTGGCCACCATGTATTACAACTTTTTTTTAGTAGCCTTATTTATGATTGTGAATATTTTGTTACTGTACATACTATTATTTCACCAGTCTACATTGTAGCCTCTCTATCTGAAAGGTGATGGTGTGAAAGAAGAGTTCCCGCACTCTCCCTCTATCCTGTACCCATGTCTCTTCCCTCTCTCAACGCCCCTCTATCTGTACCCATGCCTCTTCCCTCTCTCAACGCCCCTCCATCTGTACCCATGTCTCTTCTCTCTCTTAACGCCCCTCTATCTGTACCCATGCCTCTTCCCTCTCTCAACGCCCCTCTATCTGTACCCATGTCTCTTCTCTCTCTTAACGCCCCTCTATCTGTACCCATGTCTCTTCCCTCTCTCAACGCCCCTCTATCTGTACCCATGTCCCTTCCCTCTCTCAACGCCCCTCTATCTGTACCCATGTCTCTACCCTCTCTCAACGCTCCTCTATCTGTACCCATGTCTCTTCCCTCTCTCAACGCCCCTCTATCTGTACCCATGTCTCTTCCCTCTCTCAACGCCCCTCTATCTGTACCCATGTCTCTCCCCTCTCTCAACGCCCCACCTCTATCTGTACCTATGTCTCTTCCCTCTCTCAACGCCCATTTATCTGTACCCATGTCTCTTCCCTCTCTCAACGCCCCTCTATCTGTACCCATGCCTCTTCCCTCTCTCAATGCCCGCCCCTCTATCTGTACCCATGTCTCTTCCCTCTCTCAACGCCCCTCCTCTATCTGTACCCATGTCTCCTCCCTCTCTCAACGCTCCTCTATCTGTAGCCATGTCTCTCCTCTGTCTCAACAGCTTAACACCCCTCCTCAATCTGTACCTTTCCCCTCTCTCTCTCACTCACCCGCGCCCATTGATGCGGCTTGAGGCACTGTATCTTGAGGCGAGGCGGGAACTGCGGTATCACGTGCTTATCGCTAGTCGGCAGTACTGCAGCGCTCAACGGCAGACTAGTAGTCGACCGCCCTAATTCAATCTGAAGGATTTCTTTGGAAGTCGCCTCGACGAAGATTGCTGGGAATAATTTAATTTCTGGTTCCATCTGTTAACAAAAGGCATGATTTTGATATTTGAAAAGAAAAGCCGGCCAAGTGCGAGTCGGACTTGCGTACGAAGAATTCCGTAGAGTAGGTAAATATGTACTTGTAATGTTAACATCTTTTAATATCGAGTAAAAATAAGCAAGAAATGGGAGCCCTCTTAAATATGTCTTTTTTAATTTATTGACATTGACTTTCACTTTCACTTTGACTTTGACTCTCACTGTGACTAGACTTTGACTCTGACTCTAATTTTGACTTTGCATTAGGCTTTAGGCTATGATTCTGAGTCTAAGTGTAACTGAGTCAAAGATTTTGACTCTGACTCTGATTCTAACTTTGAATTCTCTTACTTTGATAGACTCATTAGTCTAACTCGAACTCTGACTCTGACTCTAATGCTGACTTTGACACACACTTTAATTCCGACTTCGACTTTTACTTTGACTTTGCCTATGACTCTAACTCTAACTTCGACTTCAACTTCGCTTCTAACCTTGAACTTGAAGCTAGTCTCCTTCCCCTCGCAGGTGAACGACACGATGCCAGTAGAGGTGTCGACGGAACATCCGATGAACATGCCCTGGGATGCGCCCTTGGCCCCCGCCGCTTCAGCCATCACCTCGTTGTAGAGTTCATCAGCTCGCACCATGTAGCAGGAGTGACGGTCCACACTGGTGACAAGAAATTTTATATGTGGAAAAGTGTGGGATTCCAATAGAGATCTCTCTTTAGGCAGGTGTTATTGGGTACCGAAGTCCACAGGGAGAAAGTACATGCAATCACGTCTATGTTCCTAATTAGGGTAGGCAGAGCACACGAAACGAGGCAAAACAATGATAAATTTCACGCTTCGCGGTCAATTTTAGCGTAAATTTAGGTTTGAAAACAGTTGGAAGTGGTGATGATGATAGGGTTAAAAATATATGCTAGTTACATAAATACATATTCTCACGCCTGTATTCCCAAGAGGGGTAGGCAGAGCACATGAATTCAAAAATCCAGTGCCACGTTTATCAATTTCAGGGTAACCAGATGGTTAAACGTGATATTGCAGTGACAGGTTGTTAGCCCATCGCCCACAATACCCTAACCCTTTCCCAGAGTCGACTCTTACGACACCCACGGGAAGAAAGGGGGAGGTGCTATTCTAACCCGGCACCACACGGGGCATATTCTAGTTAATAATTTTAATTAGTCCATAAAGTTAGATCATAGGAAAAAAACACGTATTTTTTAGTTTATCAACTAATTAAATATCGACAAAGGTACTGTACTGATCATCAAACTTTCTGAGTGGGGGCTCACCTTTCAACAACTCTGTCGTAGTCGTCAGTGATGATGACGGATGACTTCATGACCTTGCTCTGGTTGAAGTCCTTGGAGTGAAGGTGGTACTGCGTCGTCACCCAGCCTACATACACGTGCGTTGGGTCCTGACCGGGGTAGACTCTGTGAACAATAATGTATTTTAGTGAAATAATTTTAAACAAAAAAAAAACCGACTTCAAATTAGCAATATTTTGAAAGTATTCTGTTGACTGAATGTAAAATCTTGACTTCATCAACAAATTACCGAAAACGACGAGCCCCTAAGGAGTCGCAATGCTTTTGTAAGGGGGTCGCGGGGGTCTCAAATTAAACAAAAAAAATGTAACCGTTAGCATATATGTTGGTCGAAATACGTTTAGTATCGTATGATAAGGGGGTCGCGATTTTTTATGTCTTAAGGGGGTCGCGTCATGAAAAATATTACAAAACGTTGATCTAGTTTAAAACAAAACCTAATATAAACAACGAAAGCCATGAGAACAGAGTGATGGCAAATTAATGCAAAAGACGTCGACCTAAACTCGATTTAAGACGTTTGTTATCTGTATATTTCATGAATAAATAATTACTCCTAAAATTGTCGGAAGCTTCCAAGCCTGATCGTTGAACATCTAAGATCCCGTGTCCTAAATATAGTACAAAATATCATAACTTTTTTTTGGTGTTGAGGAGCCTTAGCATACTAGTGTTGTACTCACCTGACGCCATAGAAGTACTCGTTGATGAGCTTCAAGCATTCGGCGTCGAATATCTCGTTGCCTACAATTTCGGTGGCGGCGGCCGAGAGAGTGCTCGTCGTCATTTGCTTGCGGTCTTGCTGCGGCGTCGGTACTTGTAAATTCGTCTGGAAAATATGCGAGAGTTAGAATTTTGACGATTTTGAGTCGATTGTTTAATGTGTAGTATCCGTCTGTGGACACGATTGCTGAGAAAAATGTCATTATAATTACCACGATCCAGTACTGTACATACATACCTAGTTATATTCGTCACACCTGTATTCCTAAATGGTGAACCTACACGGAGCGCACCAAACGCCTACTACTACTAATCTGTCGCTTAAAATATATCTTAGTTGCCTCTGACGATTTTTAGGGAATAAGTTCTAACGGGAGATAATTTTAAACAAAAACAAAACCGACTTCAAATTTGTGATATACTTACTGAAAGCAGAGAGTGACCTTCCATCACCAGCAAGCCTGATTAATTAATGAAATTATAATTTCCAGGCTGCAGGTGCATTCAATATTGAAAGAATTATCCTTTAACTCCTAAGCATTAAGGAGTTGACCTTCCATCATCAGCTCAGTCATTTTTTTTTACTGCCACACGTAATTACTGGTGTAACTTTGAAAAATGTACTAAAAACATTACCTGTGCCTATTAAATTTGAGGGTTGCCCTCGATTTCCCTCATATTCCATCATCAGGTCAAGATATGCTGACAATGGGACCACTTGGAAACTATATCCTTTCAAACAAAAAAAGAATTTTCCAAATCGGTCCAGGCGTCTTTGAGTAATCAGCGAACACACATAAAAAAAATTTTTTGAAGTCGGTTAAAAATAAACCATTAAACTCCATACACATTTTTTATTTATTTCTCTTGCGTTTAAAAAACGTATGGATCTTTTTAAAAGAACAAGAACAAAGTTTGAGACATCTTGTTATTTTCCATTAGGCTAAAAAAAAGAGATTCTGAGTGGATACGAGTATAAGGTGAAAGTTACGGAATTTTTTAAGGAATCCTCAGCAATCTCAGCATACTAAGATTAAGCGTTAATTTAGACTCTACGATCTGAGCTTTAAGTAACTCAGTGTTGAAGACATAGTAACGAAAGGTTATTGTAGACATTTTTAATATCTAGATAAAGTACGTTAGATGTATTTGTTCAGTGAATAGAAATAAAACTAACTCCTCTAAAGGAGAAATAGTTGTGACAAGTTGTTTCTTATAGTATAGAGACACTAAAAATATGAACGTATAAGTAACAAAATACAAAATATTAAAAGAAATAGAAAACATGTACCTATGTTAGTAAACACTCATGATGTTTTTCCACAGACAACGCGAGAAAAGATGAGGTGAGGGAATGTCATTTTTATGACATGACCTAAAACCACGCCTTACACATCTTCGGGTATTTTCAAGCGTCATACTTTATGGTACGTTTACAAGCTTGCCGAGACTTGACAAACGTCCACAAGCTCCAAGCCTTTACAGACGCTCTTACCATACAAAAGTTCTTGCAAGCCACGCCAAACAGCCAGTTTACACGCTTGCGTTTGTGGATGCTTGTGTAGACTTGCCAAGCGTGTAAACGTAGCATTAAACATCAAACTACTGTAAAACTCACTCATAAGGAACTCGCTCATAACGGATGTTTACACTCACGTCATTGTACTTTAGCATGTGGGTAGTTGTGAGCCGGTAGCACGCAGTTCGCGTCAAAAGCATGTTTCGAACAAGGCTAGAATTTTATTCGCAGTGCGAGAAATTTAGTAAGTAAACGTGTCTCAACAATGACACGCGACGAAATTTTCGTTGTTCAGACACGTTTATTTACTAATTTACTAGCTCCTTGTCTAAAATATTAGCCTAATGCGAAGAAGCCTTTACCGCAGCCACCGATGACGGGTCACGATTGGCCCGAAACATATCGAGCTATATATCGAGCATATCGAGGCCGTGGTAGCCCAGCGGTTTGAACTGTGGCCTCTCAAGCAGAGGGTCGCGGGTTCAAACCTCGGGCTCGCACCTCTGAATTTTTCGGAATTTATGTGCGATATCGAATTTGATATTTATCACGAGCTTTTTGGTGAAGGAAAACATCGTGAGGAAACCTACACACAGCGACGAAGTAATTCAACGCTGTGTGTGAAGTTCCCAATCCGCACTGGGCCCGCGTGGGAACTATAGCCCAAGCCCTCTCATACTGAGAGGAGGCCTGTGCCCTGCAGTGGGACGTGTATAGGCTAATGATGATGATGATGATATCGAGCTAATCTCGATACAGGGATTTGAGTGTATCCTATTTATTTCCCTATGAGTAAGCGTAAAAAAAGCTATTCCTATCTCGCCTCATCCCTTCTCGTGTCGCCAATGGAAAAGCACCTACAAGCAAGTATTTGCGACTTACGTTCACTTGGTCAAACAAGTATGGCTTGCTGGGGCGACTGTACATCGCGTCATACCTTTGGTTCGCCTTGGGATGAAAAAAAAACAAAAACAACACACAAAAACAAAACGGGATCGATGTAGGCAAACTAACTGGGACTTAACTTGTCTATAAAATTGTGGATTGTGTACAAGGTAGCATCTTATTGACCGTTAATATTTTAAACAGTGATCTAGTGTACGCGTCTGAAAATCCCTATAAAATATTTCTTGAAGATTTTCATTATTGTTTTGGAAATGTTTCATCGCGATTCCCACACGCAAGTCCCGTTAGTCGGCGCGTAGGTACGAACTAGTGATGTGGCGGATCGTTAAAAATGTATATCCGCGGATACGGATCTTTATTTTCTTATCCGATTGGTGTCAGCGCCCGCGGTCTTGAAACGATAGTTGACGTTACGCTCGCCGCGACGTCAGGCAGGACATATTTTGACTTGCATTGCATACATAACGTTTGTGTATTGTTTTGATACAAATTAAAAATAATGTCTACGAAGAAGTTTTCCATTACAATCACCTGAAAAAGATCCGTAAAAGAACCGCTCCAAAAGTAACGGACACAGATACGGATACGAATACTGATATCCGGGACATCACTAGTACAAACCTGCAATCGTTCGACATCGCGATGCTACGCGGTTGACTAAGAGCCGGAGTACAAACGACTGGGCAATGTTTTCAGATTTTCGTATTTTTTATGTGAAAATTCCGCGAAAAAACTTCACAGGGGTTTTCAGACGCGTATATCCGGCCACTGATGAAAATAATTATGGTCGATTTCCGGTCACCTGTATAAGTTATGTCCCAGATAGAAAAAACATTGTTAAAAAACTGCATTAAGGAAATCTCAGTAGGTTTTCACTCTAAAACTTAAATAACACAAAAGCGCACACATTTTAACCCATGACGCAATAAAATAACTGTTATATATTTGACTGCTTTGTGTATGTGCGTGTGTGCGTGTATGATTTGGATGGTTCTTAAGATAGGTATCATAAAAATCGGTTCAGACGTTTTTCAAACTTTGCGACATCTAGATCTAGATTTGACTAGATCTTGGCCTCACTCATCCACTGTGTTGTCTTTAATTAGGTTTGTTCATAATTACGTGAATGTTTTGTTAATATTTTGCTAGTTTTCTTTACGTGTTTGTTGTGGTTGGGAAAGTGCCTAATGTTTTTTTTGTTTAAAGATAATGGCACTGATGCCAAGTTTTTTGCGGAGCATTCTCCTTGGCAATCATGGTATTTACAGAGGGCTGGCAAACTCAAACAAAAGGCGTACAAAAGAACCCCTTACGGCCTACTTAACTATATAATTTTTTTTTTTTAGGGTAACAGAATTTCCAAAATGTTTGCCACTACTTGTGATGTTTTATTTTTGGTATATCTTTTCAGAATCAGATGTTCTTTCCTTTCTAATGAGAGAAAAAAAGTGTCCCAAATTTTTACTTGTGTTACAATTTTCCACTTTACGTGGGGTAAGAAGAAATTACAAAGTTTATTATGTACTTTAAGGGACACTCTTTTCTCCCATTGGAATAAAAAGTACTAGTGATTCTGAGTCTGAGAATCAATTTCCATAATCCGCTTGAACCATATCAGAACTATACTAACAATAAATATGTTAACATAATCCATAGAGAACAGACCTACGAGAGAAACAATGTCGGCCACCCAGGCACTAACTGGCATTAACTGTCACAGAAACTGTACTGAGCCAATAACCGTAGAAAAAAGGCACTAGCGTTACACGCGATTTTGGGCCGGCCAATGAGAGCACAGCGGTCTCCGAACAACCAAAATGACATTAGTACTCCAGTAGCTCTGTCCTCTATGATATAACCTCAAAACCTTCAAACGCCACTCAAGCATCTCCCAACTGAACTAACCTGTGAGACGCGTATTTGGGGATTAGGCCTCCTCATGCCAGACCTTTCTGGTGATAATTCTCCATCACTGAATGGGTCCGGGGTCTTGGACTTTCGGGACTTGGCTCGGTCGCCACTCTCACCACGCTTGCTCTTGAAGAACCTTTCAAATAAGGGAGAAGGTGGAGAAAAAGAAATGGAGAATGTTCCTCAGCTTGAATTTCTGCTGTGCTCAGAGTGAATAGACAGTGGGATTTTAAAAGCGAATGCTTTCCAATACATGTATTTTTAATTGGACAATAAGTGGCAGAGATCTGAGATAGCTGAATTGAGAACATTATTTTGTGGAAAACATAAGAATAATTAAGGTAACATTCCTTACATACATACATACATACACTCACGGTTATGTTTCCAAAAGGGGAAGGCAGAGCACACGAAACGTGACATAGACAAAACCATGATTATGACTATTTCACGCTTTGCAGCCACTTCTAGCTTACTTTTAGGCTTGAAAACATTCCTTGAGTCGAGATAAACCGTTGCAAAATCTATGACAGAAATTCTATGTAAAAATTCTCAGCTACGAATTGTTCTCAATAAAAAAATGTTCCATCCCATTGTATTGTTTAGTAATAAAAGTCTTCTGTTATGTCTTTGAAGGTTTATTTGAATACTTGAACTTATTAATAATTAATATCAGAGGGTTTACAAAGTGCGTGCTGTCTTCCCTAGGTTGCAGGTAAGAGAGGGGAGAGGGTTGGGGCTCTAAGTGACAGGACCGTCTATGCATGTCACTGTCAATGTCAATGTCATTGACATGCGTTTCGTTTCTACTACACCCATGTTTTCAACAATATACTTTAATATTCTATAATTATTGTAAGCTTTCGGAAAACACTTACTTGAAAGGCGAGCGCCCTCTCTTGTCCTTTTTATCGTCTGGTAAACTTTGCGTTCCCAATTCATATTTTGACATTTCGGCTTCACTCGTTGTCCTATGCATGCCATTTACTTGTCCTGTAATCAATTAGAATTTCAATAAACGTCGTATTTTATAGGATCAACAACCATAATTGTCAAAAAATTAACAAAAACTTTCTATTTAACCATTCCACGTTTCTGACATAACACGAATGACCGTTTACTAAGAAATGTATAACGGCTAAATTAGAAAGTAGCGAAATTGTTCAACAATTAGAATTGTTGAATGTATATTTGTAATGGCGGATTATATGAATAAAATTAGAAAGTTAGGATAGATTTGAGAAGAGAAGGTTTCTGTGGTGTCCGATAGATGACGCTACGAGCAGCTTTATTCCGTTTTGACACTTTTTTTTACCAAGACCAGTTGCTTAAAGTAAAGCAGCATAATATTTGAAAAAACTTCAGGGAAGTAAGTTGTATTTTATTCCACTCATAATCTTCTTTGAAAATATGCTACGTTAATTACAATTTAGGTATTCACAAATACTCGTTATAAAAGATACATTTATTTTTACCTGTACAAGCGATTTTTTTCTCCTTTTGTGTCTCATTTTATCTCGTCCCCAAATATACAATCGCATACAGGAAAAAGCTTAAATTTTAAGGCTTATCCCAATAAATAAAAATTATACTAAACGAACGCGCAAAAAAAGAACGCGAAATGACATAACGTTATTATTAACAGAGTCATTTCAACCACAAAAACCTTCATCTAAGAACGAGTACATTAGAATGATGTCGAATGTTCGATTTCGTTTGTTTATTTTCATTCGTCTGAAAAACAAAACACGATGTATTATGTAATGTGTTATGGCTGAATGTGCGAAGAGTAAACAAAGAAGGATCGGGTAGTTCTACGGATTTCTGAGTTGTTAGTGTCATCTATAAAGCGTTTAAGAGAATACTGACTTTTTTAATGATTGTTTCCAGAAAAAAAAAGATATGCAACCAAACATTACAAATAATTAAAAAAAACTACTTCAAATTCGAGGCAACCTGAAGGGAAGCTATAGCTGCTGAAGTGTTTCATCGTCGAATAGATTTTTTGCGATGTTTTACTTCAATCGTTGTAGACCTAGAGATATGTATATTACATTATTTAAGTGCAAAAATAACTAAATATTATGTTGATATTTCAAGCGTTTACCTGTTGCCGAAAAATATCTAGAATGTCATTGAGAAAAGTTAAGTTTAAAATTAAGTTTCTTTTACCTAATGACAACTCCAACTTCCATAGAACTACCCTAAACGAAAATGCCCAATGCATGAATCGGCTTTCACAACAGCTCATCTCAAGGTTTTCCGCTGATCAAAACCGAACTCTATCCATTGGGTATAAAGTCCGGTGTTAATCGTGAAAAATCTTAAGAGCCAGGTGAAAAAAATAAAAAATAATAGGTAGACCTGGTTGTAAATTGTAATTCTGTATAGTAACGTTGCGCCCGATCGAGCCCTTACGGGGAGGACGAGAGGGCTGGCGTTTCACTTTTGGCTCTTCGGTTTCATCGTAGTGGAGACCTTAGGGGGGTAGAGGGTGAAATTAAAAAGGGCAGGTGAAAATCTGTGCCAGGGTAATTAAAAAAATCAACTGAAAATAATATTGTTAATCGGATTCGGGGTCAAATTATAAAACTACATCTCCATTCTAACTAGTTTTGTTTCGTAATACTGAGTCCTTGCCTATGAAATTGGCGTAACTTTTAAAAATACATATACGTTTTCTTACCAAATCACTAAAATGTTTTTTTTTTATTTTTTTTTTATTTAGCTATGAAAAAAACCGCTTTTGAAATCTCCAATTTCATAGGCTTTTATCTTGAAACAAAAACCTTATTAAAAAAAATACAATCGATTTGTCAATAATATCGATAAAAAGCGGGACTTCATCCTGCAGTTAGTCAATATCGCAACCCTAATCGCAGCTACAAAAGTAGTTGAAGCGCGGGACAGCCACTTGTTTAGTTCAGACAGTCAATTAGTGGCCGGTGCGGACTATAGCTTACCTTTTATATCGTTCATAGTGAACCCGCTGCGCATGATCTGGTCGATGTGCGCGGGCATCTGCGCGTCAGCAGCCTCCTTCATCAGCATCTGCTGACGCTCTTTGATCTCCACCCAGCGGCGCGCTTTTTCCTCTTCACTAAAGGTGGCAATATAGAAATGTAAAGTAAGTAAAAACTCTTTATTGTGCAAAAAGAAAAAGCGTACAGATAAGACGCTAATAAAAAGTACAAATCTTATAAAATACGGATAACTCACGTTATAAATCGAGTTTAGCTCGACATGTTTCGGACTAATTCGTAGCCCTTCATCTAGGAGCCGCGGCAGCTGCTGCTGCCAAACGCGAACTGCGCGCCTCGGCTCTCGTCGCGCGAAGAGAGCCGAGGCGCGCAGTTCGCGTTTGGCAGCAGCAGCTGCCGCGGCTCCTAGATGAAGGGCTACGAATTAGTCCGAAACATGTCGAGCTAAACTCGATTTATAACGTGAGTTATCCGTATTTTATAAGATGAGTGAGTCTCACGGTAGTTTAATGTTAAAAAAAGTACAAAGTACAAAGGCAGACCTATACTAAAAGGGATCTCTCCCAACCGACTTTTGTGTAGTAGAGGAGCTGCAATTTAGGGAACGACAAATATGAAATGTAGTTATTTATGTCTTTGATTGTAATACATGTAATATGTATCACGCCTCGCCTGTTTTTCCCAAATGGGGTAAGCAGAACACACAAAACGCTCTATAGACAAAACGATGACTATTTCACATTTCGTGGCCAATTCTACTATAGTTTTATACGTTTTAAGGCGTGAAATAGTGAGAGTTAGCACCCTTAGTACTCACGTACATTATAAAAAAGCCCCAGTGCATTTTTTTAGTTTCTAACTCTAAATCTCTTTTTATTTAGGTGCTCATAGATACAGTGCAATTTAAGTCAAAATACACTGTCCTTTATTAAGGACAATATTTATGTTTTTCGCAAAATAAACTTACTCTATGAACTGCGAATGGCAGATGACAGGCAGAGACATTCTCAAGAACTCCCAGTTAGCTTTCTCCATGGTTTCAAACGTGTTGTGCGATATCTTCAAGCATGGCGGCGTATCTGAAAGGAATATTTCATTTAATCTACCTATATTTTATAGGTACCAGGTAAAATGATTGTTGGGTTGTGTTCCACTTTCATCTAAGGTTAAGAAAACCATTACATACACATACATACATGATACATACATACATATTCTCACGCCCGTATTCCCAAGAAGGGTAGGCAGAGCACATGAAGTCAAAAATCCAGTGCCACGTTTAGCAATTTCAGGGTAATCAGATGGTTAAACGTGATTATTGCAGTGACATGTTGCTAGCCCATCGCCCACAATACACTAACCCTTTCCCAGAGTCGACTCTTACGACACCCACGGGAAGAAAGGGGGAGGTGCTATTCTAACCCGGCACGACACAGGGCACGGGACACATACATACATTTAAATACATCACGAAAATGGGGTAGGTTGTCCACACGAAACAGACAAATTTGTGACTGTTTTCATGTTTCGTAGCCACTTCTAGCATATTTTTTAGGTTGTCAAGAACTACTATAGTGACAGGTTGCTAACTTGTCGCTTAAAATATACCCTAACCTTTCCTTAATCGACTCTTATTATATCCACGGAAATAATGGAGAGGTGTCATTCTAAACCCGACACCACACGGATAAAATTTACACTATATATAATTGTTACATACATACATACATACGCCTCTTTCCCACAGGGGTAGGCAGAGACTACTTTGTTCCACTTGCTACGATCCTGACATACCACTTTTGCTTCATCCACGTTCATTAGTTTCTTCATATGTTATCCTTACTTCCTTACTAATATTTTAAGTCAGAAAGTGAGTTTGTTTGTTTGTTTGTTTGTTTGTTTGTTCCGCTTTCACGCCGTAACTACAGAACCGATTGCTTTGAAATTTTGCAGACGTAAAGATAAAAGTCCGGATTAAATAATAGGCTACTTTTTTATCCCGGAAAAATTTATGTTCCCGAGGGAAAACAAAAATATAGTTTGCTTGATAGATCGATATCGATCGATGATAGATCGATACCGATCGATGACCGATCGATAGATGATAGATCGATGGCGCTGTGTGTCGTTTGAAACGAGAAGTTTTCTTATAGTTGTGCTTTATACCGCAATATAACCGAGTTCTACGCGGGCGAAGCCGCGGGCGGAAAGCTAGTATGTTATATCTTATAATTGATAATATTGTAATTGATCTGTTCGGGAGGTACGGCAGTGCCCCCCGCCAAGTCGAGTTAAATTATTATATTAATTATTTACCTGATCCAGCTGGTATCCTAGTGACGTCAATCCTGGTGTCAATCATTTCGTCGGTGTTCTCGAATATCGGTTGATCCTTCGTGTACCAATGGGTGACGTCTCTCTTCATGTTACTGCGTAAACAAAAGCATAACATCAAGAAAGGGTTCGATCATACGCGCACAAGTAGGTATGGTAAAAGTACCAATGCTGGACACTTCAACGCCCAATAGATGGCACCCATCTGTCACCTGTCTTACTATGACTTAAGGTTGCAAGTGCCAAGTATTGGGTCAGTGTCCAGCACAGGGACGTTTACCCTCTTTGTAGTGTGGCGACCGTATTTATTTAATTGTAGATTTATTTAGTTTAATTTACTACAATGTTATTATTGTTTATTTTGCTGTTACTAAGGCCGTGTCGACTTGCGCTGCGCGCGCGCAGCGCTCCGACCGGTTGGGTTGTTCGGCAAACCTCGGCTCAGGCCGTGTACGGGCGCCGCGCGCGACTTCGTGCATGTTCGGTTTAGACGCTTAGTAGCAATTTTACCTTAGTTGAGACTGGACGTTGCGCTCGCGCGCCGCTCGACCTACGGTACTATACTCGCGACGATTGTTCGTTCGGTTTGCTTTAGCGCCGCTTACGTAGTTAAGTTTGTTTCTAAGTAGTAGCTTTAGTTAGTGCTTTCACACGCTTTTTCTTATGCTTCCGGTGGGTAGTGCTTGACTGTACTTTCTACTTGCTTACGGACTTTTTTGTGCTTACTTCTTCTGTATTTCTTCCGTCATTAATTTCTATGACAATATTATTTAATATATGTGATACGTGTTAGTTTAATTTAATCCTGCTAGCGCGTACCCATAGTAGTTATAATATTACTTACACACAGAAAGGTTCATATCCTTCCTGGAGACCGCATGTCGTGAAAAACTTCAAAGTGTTGACGTCTTGGCCATACGTTAACCTATAAAATATAGCACACAAGGATATAAGTATAAGTCGCTACCAAATAATTATTACAATTTCACTAACAGGAAAAAGTTTGAATTAATTGTCATATTCACTGACCAGATTTAAAATCAGTAGGTACCTCATCCAAATGCCAATAAGTAAAAGTTGAGGGCTTTTGGATTTTATGCAACTAATCTTTAGAAAAAATGTTTGGAGCTTCAGTGTACCTACTTGCTAAAGCACACTCATTCTTATAATTTAAAGAGGATAACTCAAATCTTAACAATTGCAACATGTAGATTAAATTTTATTTTAGAAAAACAATGTATGTATATTTTTGAACTTGCCTTGCTTTTTGCCCCACCCCCAGCGTACATGCCGGTACAAAGTTATCACCCTGCACGTCAGCAAATGTCGTCTCTCCGCCCAGAGCATCCATCAACAACTCACCGTTGAGTGAGAAGCCTGCGTTAGAATTACGATAATATAGTATTACAATATTATAGTATCTCTTTAATCCTATTTAAAGGACATTAAAACTTTTGGAGGGTTTTTTTTTTTAATTTAGCTAGATTGTCTAAACTACACTAATGATTATCTTTTGAGATTAATTTAAGCCTAGTTTTACTTTCACTCATAGTTTCATTAAAAAAAAGTTATATAAAATTATGAACATTACTTTGGTTTTTTAAGAAATTTAGAAGAACTTAGGCTTGAAAGTTTTACTCAAAATAATATTGAAACTCCGACATATTTTGCAATATAAATATAATCTAAGCAGATAAATCTATTTACAGCAACTACGTGTTAGGTTAATATATTAGCTACCACGTCAAGCGAGGAGAAACTGTTATTATAAATTGTTAGAGATATACTAATACACAATGATTGTTAGTTTGTTAGAATGTTAGATGTAATAAATACCCTAGAACCTAGACTAGGCTGCATTACGAGCAGAATTGATTTCTATGTTGATTCTTATATCTTGGAACAGATCAGATAGATTCTAAGATATTACATTGTTGTTTATATTTATTATATTTTTGCACTATTTATTGAGCTAAACACTAATGTTTACAAGTTAAATAATTACGAACTTTTAACAGACCAGTTTTTGTACTATTGGGTATAAAGTAAAACTATAACACTGTTACAGGTGATGTATAAGGCTTCAAGTTTAATTGTATGTATATGCAAAACGTTTTAAAATACTTTCAAGTTACCTTCCAATATTTCAAGCTAATGATAAACATTTATACAACTTTTACAAAACTGTGATCGCTAAAGACTTGTGAGTGAGTTTCAAAAAAATTGTACATAAATTAAGGGTTAATAAAAACAAAATCACGAACTTTTGTTTTTATTAACGCCCTTAACTATGTACAATTTTTTTGAAACTCACTCTTGTACTGTATCATATTCTATAGTTTTCTAAAACACGCTAGCTAAGCCAAAATGATTATTTACATAGTACCACTACGTTACGTATTATATCTAGGGAACACTGTTTTAATAGTGTTTTGGTTTTAATAATGATGCTACCGTGCTATGTGACGTGTCACTTGATTTTCTACATGGATCTACTTTATGCAAGTATGTATATTGCTGCGGTTTTAACTGAAACAATCATATTTTTCTGCAAGCGAAGCGACGCGGTGGCGTAAGAGAAATAGTTACTAACGTATAAAAGTTCCTAGAATATTATTATGCTTAAAAGTCTAAACTATAGCTCAGTAACTTGTACATTTTAGCTACACGATTGTATAAAAGCTATCATCAGTTGCATACTGTAAAAATAATATTAATATTTTGGGGATAGACTTGTGGTAAGTTAATAAGACACATTTTATTGAAATAAAATAATTCAAATATCACTTTTATACGTTAGTATTTGTTATTTTTCTTACGTTGGTGGTATCTTGTTACAAGCGAAGTCCAGAAATTAAAATTTGGAAGCTTTTTTAAACCCGCGTGACCATGAAGTTTGGTTGAAAGATTTTTAAAGAATAATAAACAGTAACCACTTTATCATACCAAAAAGAAAAGAAACTGCCTTTAGCAACGTTCATTTAAGTGCTTTATGATAATGGTTTGAATTTTCAATCAAAAATCAAATCTAAACTGAGATGGAGACGAAATTTTGTCAACAAAATAACAAAAGTACGCATTTCCCTAAGCCTAGTAAAAATATGTGTACAGGCAACACAATACTTTTGTCCTATTTCAAGAAAAAAAAAAAAAAATGTCTCAACCAAAAATCGAAGTCACGCCATCAGAACAGTACAAAAACCGCATTTACTTATCGTCTTATCGATCAGATCTAGGAACACTCCGACTACGTCTCCCACAGCCCATTGCTTGCCGAACGATTCTGAACTACCGCTGTACACTTTTTCCTCCTTGAAATAACAAATAACAACATAACAATAAGGACAGGACCAAAAAGATTTCAAATTTTAGTAACAAGGTCATAAAAAAATGCCAAACGCTTTTCTGTCATAATTGTCACTCCTATTTTTGTTTCTCTCTAGACGGTTTTATAACGTGAAGTGTTTTTTTAACCGACTCAAATTCTATTCTAAACAGACAACTATTACTATCTTAACCGTCTCTTTAACGACTGCTACACAGTAGGATATACATAAAAATATTGACAGGATAGAAAACAACACATAAACATTGAAACACGAAAGGAGTATACTGAAAACTATGGCTTTTATTAAAAACGTTTGTTACCACATGTTAAACATTTACCACTAACATTGAGATGTTTCTCTGACGGCAAATTGCCCGTGAATTTTGTGATTTATTTAGGACATTTCACCCAGTACCAGAGTTTGGTAGATTTATAAATTTTGACAGTAATAAATAACCAATCGGATTCAAATCGAGAGTTGAACATAAAACTCTCACTCATCTCGAATAAATGCGGATAACCCACGTTTTAAATCGAGTTTAGCTGGATATGTTTCAGGCTAATCCGCAGTCTTTCATCTAGGAGCCTCGGTAGCTGCTGCCAAACGCGCACTGCGCGGCACCGGTCTATTCGCGCGACTGTCAGTCCTAGTTAGGCTACAGATTAGCCCGAAACAGCAGCGCTATTGTCTAACTTACCAAATGTCTACATCGTCTTCAATTTGACAGTTGAAACCAAAAATCACTTTGAAATTGAAACATTTCAAAGCAAACTGACACTGAAACTGTCAAATTCAAAACAATGTAGATTTTTGTTGCGTAAGGGTCTCCCCACATTAGTCGACGCCGTTTCAGCAAAGCGCGGGTAGAAAAAGCTTTATGTCAACTCGGCCGAGCGAGCCGAGCCAATTGACGTCTTGTTCGCCCTTATTGCGTTGACATAAAGCTTTTTCTACCCGCGTTTTGCCGAAAAGGCGTCGACTGGTTTGGTGAGACCCTTAGACAATAGCGCTGCAGGTGGAGCTAGACTCGATTTAAAACGTGAATTATCCGTGATTTTTCAAGAGCTTGAGTTATTTTATCAGAGAAACATCAGCGCCCCCTGGCGTGTCAACTCACTAATAGTCATGTCGGTGACGTCAAGGAAGCAGCCGACAATGTCGCCGATTTTGAATTGGGCGCCGAAGCTGTCGTTGGAACCGCCGTGCACTTTAAAGCACTGCGTTTAATATTTTATTTAACTAAGAATTCGCCAGAAAATGTTTATAACACGGTCGCTGAGATAACAAAAATCAAACCGAGATTAAGTACCGCGTACATATCAATATGGTAATTTTATAAATAGAATGAGTTTACACGGATACTTGATAAATGTATTATAATTTATTGATTGGAGGCAGTTACAGCGTCAAAATTCCGAAACTTTTAATAAACTACATTTAAATAAAATCATAAAAACCTAATGACACATCTAAAAAAACTTTCAGTTCATTTTTCCATAGACACTTCCTTGCAGATCTAATTAAAAAGTCGAAATAATTTTGATATTTTCATTAAATACTTCTGTTTGGACAGTTCTTGATAGTTAGACTTTTCAAAGATCCTCGAGCACTTCAACAACAATTTCAACTTATGTTCAAAGTAATAGCGACTTAGTAAATGCAATAAGTACTTACATTGTACCCATCAAAGGCCCACGAGTTCTCGTCTTGACCAAGCATCATGCCTGGAGCCATGTCCGCGTGAGCCCAACCGACCTAGAAATAGTCACTTTTAAAGATCAAAATATCTAAAAAAACTGCATAAAAACACGTACGTTGTATGGGAGCCCTCCTTCATTATTATTTTTATTATCATTTTAGTATTTATTGTTGTAGTGACAATAAAAACACACAATCTGTGAAAGTTTCAACTGCCTAACTACCACGGTTCTTGAGATACAGCTCGCAGAGTGGTGACTACTCAAAACGGCCAAAATAATAATCAAGTTTTTTTTGGACACGATGGAGCAACGATATATCAATTCAAGTTGGCTGGGAGTGAAAGTGGAAGAGGAAAACGGAGGACTGAGTTGAGTGGCGTGGCATTGAGAGGCCTATGTCCAGCAGTGGACGAATATAGGCTGATGATAATGATAAAGTTTCAAATATACATGCACAGATTTGCAATGTTGGGACATAGGTTACCCGACTAAATCAGCTATTCTCCTCTATACATACATACAATCACGCCTTTGTTCCCAAATGGGGTAGGCAGAGCACACGAAACGTGACATAGAGAATACCATGATTATGGCTATATCACGCGTCGCAGCCACTTCTAGCATAGTTTTAAGTTTGCAAAGATGGATGGAAGAGGTACAATGGTGTCGGGATAGAATGACACCTCTCCATTTCTTCCGTGGATGTCGTAAGAGGCGACTAAGGAAATAGGTATAGGTATCTTTTAGGCGATAGGCTAGCAACCTGTCACTATTGTATCTCTTCTCCTCTATAATATCTTAAAATTACTACTTATGTCAAAAGTATGTCTACTCACCCGCATAGGACCAGCAGTAAGTATCTCAAACTCGAAGTACCACTTGCCGGAACTGACGGCGTAGTTCTGTTCCGCGCGGTACGTGCGGAAATCCGCTTGCTTCTGTTTAGAAGCTTCGAGGAGCAGTGCTGTAAAGAAATGTATGACACATCAATAACAGCTCATTTACCTGTATGATCGACCACCATGTCCGTTGCAAAGTAGACAAATAATCTAAATGTAACCAAAATGACGTCACATTACAAGATGATTGTGAATAGCTATCACTATCATTACAGTGAAAGAATTAAGTAAAAACTCACATTTATGTCATAGACATAGTAGCAATCAAGGGGGTTTCCCCTGTTTAACGTGCCACAATAATAACCATAATATGGTCAATCATCCGTATGAATTGATGAATGATATCGTAAGTATTATTCATCAATAGTATGAAGTGTTAGGACAACTCGGGACTAAGTTACAAAAAGAAAGTTGGTTGGGTTGATATTTAATTTTAATAACGGTGTCATCAAATTTTACTTTAACTTCCTGGAGCTCACTTATGAAAAAGGTCTAAAATCACTGTAAAAGCTATTCCAAATTTGGGTCCTAAAAAGCCTTCTACAGAATTCCATTTTGATTGATCATTTACCGTCATGCTTATATGTATGTACGCGGGACTTAATCACGATTTTATTTACCTTCTCGACGTTCCGACCGCGTTACAGCAACCATGGTCACGCGTTGACACGACTAGAGTAGAGTATAGTCTACTCGTTACCACGGTCGCTGTAACGCGGCCGAAACGTCGATAAGGTAAATAAAATCGTGATTATGTCTCACGTACATACATATAAATATGAGTGAGAATCGCGAAAGTTTAAAACATTACCTTCATGCTGTTCACCGGTGGGCGGATCCAAGTTATAACCATAGACGAGCAGCGTCCGCACCGTCTCCGAGGCGGTGTCCCGGTTGGCCTTCTTGATGGCCTCGTCTACCTTCGGGTACGGGACCAAGTGGGGGGAGCGGTGCATATCCGGATCCTGACAAAAGGGAATTAAATTTAGATACATAAATATAAACATATAATCATGCCAATGTTCCCAAACGGGGTAGGCAGGGCATACGAAACGTGACATAGACAAAACCATGACTATTTCAAGCTTTGCAGCCACTAGCATAATTTTGGATTTCCAAACAGGTGGAAGAGGTATAATAGTGACAGGTTTCTACCTTTAGGTACTTTCCTTAGTCACCTTTTACGACATCCACGGAAGAAATGGAGAAGTGATATTTAATTCCGAATATTCTGAAATAGTTCGTATATCGCAAAAAAATAACAATTGAAACGTCCTAAGAAACTTGAGATGGCCACTGATTGATTTACTACTTCGATTTAAGCAGATTGTTAACGCCATCCAGTTCGCATTGCTCCAACTCCCACCAGCGAAAAATTGCAAGTAAATTGGTAACAGGTCATTTAGTATTTTTAGTAATTATATAAATAATCGTATTTATCCTAAGAATTTGCTCCACCTTAATTAAGCCCAAAAATAATATAAATCCATGTCTCGGTTTGATATCATAATAAATAAAAATACTTAGGCTGGTGTTATCATTTAGGCAAATTATGTGTCCAAATAGAGTGAACAAACTTTAGTAACCGGAAAAAAACAAAAACTGTTCACTTCACTCAATGTCCTACATAAAGAACAGAAAGTACTCGATCCCTTGCTGTTATCACACAAAGTCACAATGAAATATACAAAAAACAATCTTCATCAATTCTTCTTTCTTCGCTCGCAGAATTCCACAAACGCAATGTGCTGTGACCCTCACACCTAATAATACTGAGTCGATACTAAGTGTGAGAGTCCCAGCCACTGCATTTAGGATCACGGTGATTCTTCTTGAGGCTTCTAGAAGAAAGTAAGAAGGTAAAGAGAGCATATTCAGAAAATAGTAAAGTGTACAAAAGAACTGTGAAATAATTATACGTTAATGATACTAAGATACTTTGTGGTATGGTAAAGGTCATCTAAATTGAAATACGAAACGCTGAGGTAAGGTCATGAGAATGGAGAGCCTGGGGACCAATGTCCACATCGAGAAAGTTGGGAGTTCAATTTATGCAGCCGATCATCAAAACTGCGTTAGCGCGAAGTAGACCACTTTGACAGTTGATGACGTTTAGTGGAAGAAGTTCTACTAGTAGACGATAGATGGTCGCAACAATAGTAACGACGGTATTCGTGTGCCGGTATCAGTGTCATTGAGCACGAGTAGATGATGTGATGATGATAGGTAGGTATTGATATTATTTTTTGTTTTAATTAATTGAAGGGCTGTCTAATTGTAATGACCTCCAATGCTCCGTGTTAGCTTTGGGCAGCTTTATCGGAAAATGGGGTTTCTGTTCCCGAAGTCACCCTGTATAGAGATAGGTCCTACGGTAAGCTTACCTCGTTAAGGCCATACGTCCACCCCTGCTGTATGCGCTCCCTGGCCCAGAGGTTGTGGGTGTTCTCGGCCAGCTGGTCCACCAGCTCATCCATCTTGGGTGTCAGGGTGACAGCGCTCAGGTCGAGTGGGGCTGGCTTGTAGCCGTTTGACTGGAGACAAAATTGACTGTCAGATACATACATAGGGACATATACACATAACGACTGCATTGTTGAAAGGAGTAGGCGGAGCACACATAATGCTCCATAGGCAAAACCATGACTACTTCGTGAAGTACTTCATGCTAGAATGTTTCGTGGCCACTTCTAGCATGTTTTTTAGGTTTTGAGTTGGCCTTAGTCGCCTCTTACGACTTCCACGGAAGAAATGGAGAGGTGTTATTCTAAACCCGACACCATACGGATATACAAAATTGAGAGGGACAAAATTGAGGGTCATATACCTAATAAAAGTTTAAGATAGAATTATGAAAACTTAAAACATACAATCACGCCAAATAGGGCATAGATAGTTCAAGTCGGTTGTGCGCGCGGAGCTATGTGTGCGGGGGCTTGTAAATACACAGATTTCATTTGTATGGCGCTCGTCACGTCACTGCCACTGCATACAAACTGTCACTGCATACAAATTAAATCTGTGTATTCACAAGCGCACGCACTCATAGCGCCGCGAGCACAACTGAACTATCTGAAGTTGAACTATCTGTAAGCAGAGAACACAAAACATGACATAGACTGAACCGTGACTATTTCACGCCTCGCAACTACTCCTACCATAATTATAGGTTTAACAATAGAGGCACGATAGTGACAGGTTGCTAGCCTGACGCCTAAAGCATATCTAAACCTATTTCCCAAATGCAGATTGCAGGGCTAATATGGCATATTCAAAACAGTATCCATTTTTGAAGCGAGTGACAACGTACATTACAGTAAGAATTGTACTGACCTGCATGAAAGGTTCGTTGGGAAGGCGCACGTTGCGGATCCGAGCCGGCGGCTTGTCCAAGCTGATGTAATAGCCCAGGGCCAGAATTGTCCTGCAAATAATAAAACGTATTTATTATGTAGTATAATACACATAAATCACACCTGTATTCCAAAATGGGGCAGGCAGAGCACACAAAACGCTAAAAAGTCCAAACCATGACTAATTCAAGTTTCATAGCCATCTCTAACAGATTTGTTGGGTTTCCGTTAAAAGATATCTACCTACTATTGTTTCCAAAAATATCCCTTAACCTATTTGTTTAGCCACCTTTTACGACATCCGTGAAAGGAATGAAGAGGTGTTGTAATGTTGTACCAATAAATGTCTTTCTTTCTTTCTTTCTTTATTCTAAACCGATTCCTAACTCAATCGTCATCCATACCATCGCGCTGCCATCACATATACAAAGTAGCATTCAGCATAAAAACCCAAACTTCCACTACAATATTTTGAACAAAATGCCCAATGTTCATTGAACTGCATGTAAACATTTATCATCAGTCACTTTTAAATGTTTGCGCTAAAGTGAATTTTGATTATAGATCTTCAAAAAATTCCATATCTCACTTGAGAGTCTGCACAGCCAGTTGTATGTCGTATCGCTTTTCAGCGGCCGGCAGCCTCTCGAACGGGACCAAGCACGGATGGATCTTGTGGAGGTCTTCCCTCTGGTCACCGTACAGCCAACCCGCTTCGATCTGAGGAGTTGAGAAAAGCTAGGATAACACTCATATTTTATTGGGCGTTGAAGAAAGAAGATGAAAAAGAAAAGAAGACGAAGAATCTTCAGGTCCCACGGTGCTTCCCAACCCGGCAAGCCGACAACACCGGAGTGCTTTCGGTGGGTATGTACCCCCTCCCCTTCCATTCGGAAGTAGACGGGGGAAAGAATCCCACATAATTTCCGGGCATTAAAATAATACAAATACAACAAAAAAAAGGACTTGCGAAATTAGGCTGTGTGTTGCATGGAGCCGTTTTTAAACATAAAATAATAATAGTATATTATAACATTGTTCTAGAAAGTTGTTGAACAAAAAAACTAGTATTAAGGCTATGGCCCACTACATCAGCAAAGCTGATAAAAGTCCAAGCTAATGGTCATTTGAATCCCGAGTGTCCTGCGTCTTCATAACGAAAAGAAAAGACTAAACTTTCACATATAACTCCGAATTATCGTAATTTCTGTTACATATTGTATGACTAATGATTCTGAATAATTACATAAAAAATCTCACCTTGTTCATTGCCCACATTTCATGAATGTTTTCGGCTAATTTGTCCCTGATCTGTTCCACGTAAGACGGCAGAGTGATCTGAAACAAATAAATTAGCAGTTAAAGTACAATTATTACTAAGTTCATTTGCTAAGTTAGAAGAGAAAATAAATATTCACGCTATCTCATCCAACTTCGTAGAGGAACAATCCAAAATAGAAACTGATCATACCAAGCAATTTATTTTTTCTACCTCAACTGTTAATCCATTCTTAAAGCTTAATAAGCTTTTAGCTTTTTAGTGTATTTTCTGTTATTTTCGCTAAAAAATCTTCAAGTCACTCAACAGCAGAGTGTCAATTGTCACAGTTTCATACAACTATAAGCACGACAACAGTAAACAAGTATTAAAATTTCATGTCTCATGGTCTCCGCGTCACAGGCCGCGAGTCTAGTGCGGAGGCCGCCAAGGAATGTTAAAATGTTATGTTTTTATGGCAATAAATACTTTTTTACTTTACTTTATGTATCCCAGATTAAGGACAAGCTCTGCCTTATAAATAATCGCGGCGATATCGCAGCTTATTCGCCGCGATCTTGCATCGCCTTAAAGTCGCCGAAAGGAATCGTTAGTGTGAACGGGCCCTAAGTGGCGGCATTTTCAATCCACTCACCAGCGTAGTATTGACTGGCGTAGATACAGAGACAATACCATAGTCGCAAGTGACTGCGAAGTGTTGCTAGATGACGCTGGTTTAAAGCGACCTACCAGCGAAGTAAAAAAGACAGTACTATAGATGCAAGTAATTTTCGCTAGATGGCACCTATTTCTATCATAGTTTCTAGTGACTATCGCTAGATGGCACCCGTTTTTCGCAGTTTCTAGTGACTCTCGCTAGTTGGCTCCCGTCCCTAATATAGTTCCACTTGACCCTCGCTAGGCGTCGCTACCCCAGCCACTCGGTTCTCTATTGGAAGGCATAAAGTTTTTTAGACTAATACTAGCGGACCCGGCGAACTTTGTTCCGCCTGAGACAATGAATGAGCAGATTTTTGATTTAAAAGTACCGGGATAGCATGAGTTATATTCGGTCGCACGAACACGACTTTCTTTTATGTATTAGTATCTTATGTCTTTTCCCTGGAGGTTTGAAGCCTATTGAAGCTACCTCCCCACTACATTTCAACCAAATCTGTTCAACCGTTCTCGAGTTATGAATAGTATAATTTTATAGGTATATACATATATGTATAGGAAAACAATATGTCAGCATTAACTTTAACAACGGTTAAACCGATTTAGATCATTTCGGATTAGTCTGAATCGTCACAATCGCGGTTAACAGAATAAGTATCAAAAAAGTCATAAAAACTTTTGATTTGAAATGCTGACATATTGTTTTTAGGGTTCCGTACCCAAGGGGTAAAAACGGGACCCTATTACTGAGACTTCGCTGTCTTTCTGTCTGTCTGTCCGTCCGTCTGTCACCAGGCTGTATCTCACGAACCGTGACAGCTAGAGAGTTGAAATTTTCAATATACCCACTTAATTGACTACGACAGTTTCATGTAAGTTTTAATTTGATTAAAGTTATTAATTTCATGTTGTTCCTTTCGTTTAAAATACTATTTTACTTAGGCAGAGTTCTTATTTTTTAGCTATTCTTTCGATTGGCATCATAAAAGTAGGATAATTATTTTTTGACATTTAAGTCGGTTCGATTTATTCGACGAAGCAAGTAATTTTTAGAAAATTTATCAATACGTAATTACTGAATTTTAAAAATAAGATAGTTTTCTTTGAGCAAAATACCCTATCTACTATATTTAAGGTCCTTCCTTTCATGTCCCATAACTTTGGAACACCCTGTGTATTTTTTAGAAAATCTATCAATACGGAATTACTAACTTTTAAAAATAAGATAAAGTCTTCTTTGAGCAAAATACCCTGTCTACGATATTTAAGGTACTTCCCCTTCAGGGCCCATAACTTTGTAACACCCTGTGTAATTTTTAGAAAATCTATCAATACAGAATTACTAACTTTGAAAAATAAGACATAGTCTTCTTTGAGCAAAATACCCTATCTACGATATTTAAGGTCCTTCCTTTCATGGCCCATAACTTTGGAACACCCTGTGTAATTTTTAGAAAATCTATCATTACAGAATTACTAACTTTTAAAAATAAGATAAAGTCTTCTTTGAGCAAAATACCCTATCTACGATATTTAAGATACTTCCCCTTCATGTCCTAAATTTGGAACACCCTGTGTAATTTAAAAAAAAATCTATTAATGCAGCATTACTAACTTTTAAAAATAAGATAAAGTCTTCTTTGAGCAAAATACCCTATCTACGATATTTAAGGTACTTCCCCTTCATGTCTCAAATATGGAACACCCTGTATAGACGTCGAATGGGATAAAAAGTATCCTATGTCCTTTTCCTGGCTCTAAGCTATCTACCCACCAATTTTCAGCCATATCGGTACAGCCGTTCTTGAGTTATAAATGGTGTAACTAACACAACTTTCTTTTATATATATAGATTGTTTCGCATAACACCTTTCGCCGAAATTGTTTTTTGCATAATCATCATTACGCATATTTTTTTAACGCATAGCATTAAAAAGCATAAATACAGGAAGCATAATTATTGTCATGAAGACTAATGTCTAAAAGCATAAGCACAAATAGGCATAATAATCAAATGGCATCATATTAATATGCATAACAGTATTATGCCAAAAGATGGTAAAGTTTTGTACTAATGGTTTGTTGTAATATTATTGCTATTCATACCAATGCTATGCATACTTACGCATTATTTAGGAACTAAACCGATGTCGATAGTGGTCCGTGATCTATTCAGCGGTGCATAGGTGCTTCGCGCCTAGATTTCATACTAATCTAACCTAACCTAATAAATACTAAATACATGGTAACAACGAAACTGAAATTTGAAATTATACATAGTGACATTTATACCAAATAATTATTAGCCCAAACAATAGTATGCGTAATGTGTATTCGGCCAATACAAATTAGTCCAAATTAAATTATGCTATTAGCGTAGTAAAAAAAGTATTATAAAAAAAATATTATTATGCGAAAGTACTGTTATGCCGAAATAAATTATGCCAAAACAATTATGCGAAACGATAATAGTCTAAATAAAATTATGCATTCCAAGGGGATCCCCAGCCACTCACCTGTGCGGTGTCGACGGGCGTGGGCACGAACGCGGTGTCGTCCTGCAGCAGCGGGCTCAAAGACTCCACCAGGGGAGAATAGCTGGAGCAATGCGCTTACCAATGTAGTGACGACCAAGGAGCCGGATAGGGAGTGCCGCAGTCAAATGTGACTGCGCTAGATGGCCCCCGTTTCTAGTGACTCTCGCTAGATGGCACCCGTAAATAGTGACTCACCCGTTTCTAGTGACTCTCGCTAGATGGCCCCCGTTTCTAGTGACTCACCCGTTTCTACTGACTCGCCCGTTTCTAGTGACTCACCCGTTTCTACTGACTCGCCCGTTTCTAGTGACTCACCCGTTTCTAATGACTCGCCCGTTTCTAGTGACACACCCGTTTCTACTGACTCGCCCGTTTCTAGTGACTCACCCGTTTCTACTGACTCGCCCGTTTCTAGTGACTCACCCGTTTCTACTGACTCGCCCGTTTCTAGTGACTCACCCGTTTCTACTGACTTGCCCGTTTCTAGTGACTCACCCGTTTCAAGTGACTCACCCGTTTCCAGTGACTCTCGCTAGATGGCCACCGTTTCTAGTGACTCTCGTTAGATGGCCCCCGTTTCTAGTGACTCTCGCTAGATGGCCCCCGTTTCTAGTGACTCACCCGTTTCTACTGACTCGCCCGTTTCTAATGACTCACCCGTTTCTACTGACTCGCCCGTTTCTACTGACTCGCTCGTTTCTACTGACTCGCCCGTTTCTAGTGACTCACCCGTTTCTAGTGACTCACCCGTTTCCAGTGACTCTCGCTAGATGGCCCCCGTTTCTCGTGACTCTCGCTAGATGGCCCCCGTTTCTAGTTTCCCTCACTATGTGGCCCCCTATTCTAGCTCGCTCCCCTCGCCCTCGGCCCGTCTCTAGTTGTGGTCGCTAGGCGTCGCTACCCCTAGCCACTCACCTGTGCGGTGTCGACGGGCGTGGGCACGAAGGCGGTGTCGTCCTGCAGCAGCGGCGGGCCGGCCAGCGCGCGCTTGCCCAGGTTGCCGAAGTAGAAGCACGGCTCCAGGCTCAGCACTTGCTGCGGGCTCAGGGACTCCACCAGGGGAGAGTAGCCCTCAGGAGCTGCGTAGCGGAGACGGCCGTGCTCGCCTCCGAGGAGGAAGCGGCAGCTGAGAAAAAGGGATATTTCAATAACATGAAATGGACAATTTTTGACCCAAACCCAACTGCGCCGCATCGTCCTTCTGCTGTCAGTGCTTTTGGAGCTTTATGGTAGGCATCCAACAAAAACAGATGCGCTAGTCTTTGAAGAACAGAATATAAATAAATATATCACTGGACAATTTTTACACCAATCACCTAGTCCCAAAGTAGGCAATTTAATGCCTGTGTTATGGGTACTAGAACTCGGATAAACTTACTTATATACAAATATAACACCCAAGACTCGAAAGCAAACATCCATATTCATCATACAAACATCTGCCACGACCGGGGATCGAACCCGGGACCTTAAGCTTCACAGTCAGGTTCTCTAACCGCTGGGCTATCCGGTGGTCGTAAGAATTTAATCACAGAACACATGGTATAAATCAGCTTACGTACTAACAAAATAATATGTCATTTTCAATACTATTTTTTTGTCGACTGTACTTTAAGCCAACTATACTTCATTGTCATCTACTCTAGATTATGTGCGCCAAATTTCAAGTCAATCAGACCAACCGTTGAAGAGTTCCCTCTATTAGAGAAAGTCCCGGCTAGGCCACTAGAAGTCCGCTACCAGAATATTGTATTGTCATCCAAGTTACGTTGGTATACCAAGTTTTAGCTCAACCAGTCAATAGCCTAGGCTGAATTATATCGCTAAATTATTTTAATATGCGAGTTCTCTTCTTCTTCGTCGTCACACTCTTGGCAGAGTGGTCGTTGTCGTCACATCAGGGTTGGTGGCAAGCTTAACTACCCGACGCCATTCTTCTCGATCTGTAGCTTTTCTGGTGCAATCGTGGAGAGACCCATGGAGTGCAGATTTGATTTGGTCAATCCAACGCATCGGCGATCTGCCGCGCGCTCTAGTGCCTTCGACCCTCCCCTGCACCACAAGCCGTTCCATTGCATCATCTTCCCGACGTGTAACATGTCCAAAGAAAGTGAGCATACGACACTGGACGATGGAAGATAGACGCTGCTTAATGCCGAGTTCTTCGATAATTGAAGCGTTGGTCCGAAATTGTGTCCAGGATATTCCTAGCATCTTATTATTATTGTTATTTGTGTGTTACCCTACGTCATTTTTTTTTTAATTACCTGAGTTTACTCGAACAACTGATGACAGGGAAGAACATGCCTTCCAGGTTGAAGTTGGTGAACGACCCGGTGACCCTTACGCCGTTGAACATAAAGTTGATAATCGGCACCGTGAGGTCCAATGCGCAACCGATGACGTCACCTGAAACATAATAATTACAATAATATCTAGCCTGGGTTGGTATCCCACTGCTGGGCAAAGGCTTCCTCCCATATAATGTTTTAAGCTTTAGTGATTCTTAGTGCCAGTTTTAACACTACCAGCGCCCTGGGCGATGTTTCAATGGCGCCCCTCAACTAAAAGCGACAAGCTACAAAGGAGTTCATGTGACGCCACTTTTACCCGGCGCCCTGGGCGGTCGCCCGACCGCGCCCTATTGGTAATTCTCACTCATACTTATAGGAAAACATCGTGAGGAAACCTACACACAGCAACGAAGTAATTCAACGTTGTGTGTGAAGTTCCCAATCCGCACTGGGCCCACGTGGGAACAATCGCCCAAGCCCTCTCATACTGAGAGGAGGCCTGTGCCCTGCAGTTGGACGTATATAGCCTGATGATGATGATGATGACTCATATTTATACAGGGTTTTAACCAGTGGTCGGATATACGCTTCTGAAAACCCCTGTAAAATATAGTATAAAGAAAGTATAAAGAAACATTTGTCTCCCACAAGGTGAATTATTGTACAATAATTCACCTTGTGGGAGACAAATGTTTCTTCGCTTTTCTGTTCAATGCATCCTGTGTTATGTCTACCTTACGATCCGTACGCCAGGGTCTTTGTGTGTATTGTTACACATGTTTTATCAAACGATCCAAGGTCAGCAAGAAAAGATCCCTTAAGGGCATAGAGGAAAGACTCACTTACTAACGTCACTGCCACAGAAACTGTACAGAGCCAATAACCGTACAGAAAATGGCACTAGCGTTACTCGCGATCTTGGGCCGGCCAATAAGAGTACAGCGATCGCCTCGATGGTTGGCGGAATCGTCTCCGAACAACCAAAATGACATTAGTACCCTAGCTAGTGGGTCTGTCCTCTATACTTAAGGGATATGTTCACCTTTGTACTTTTAACTTGCTATAAAGAGTTATACAAACATATTCTACGTATAAACATAAAACAAACAGCTACCTTTTCTGATATACGGCTCGTCAGCATAGTTCTTGTTGACGGCGGTCTTCCGCCCACCTGCCCACAAGTGGGCACCGTCGAAGCCGAAGGAGTAGAGGTCGTCACCCACTCCATTACCGCCCCACTTCTCACCACCACCCGGGTAAGGCACATAACTGAAAAAAAAACAATATGTCATGATATATGCATGACATCTACGTTCATATCATCATATCGGAAGAATGCCGCCATTAAGTTTAAATAATTACATTGTTAAAGCGATTGAATTAGGAATCCACTGAAGGTTAAACTTATAAGCGAATGTTCAAGTTTGAAAAAAAAAATTGAAATACGTCAGATAAATAGTAGGTAATTTTAAGAGGGTGCACACAAAATTCGGTGATTTTGTTGATTTTCAAATGCTTTAGAAAGCTATAAATCCTTAAGTTTTTAAAGAAAAACTACTGTAACATATAAATCAACTCTTTTTCTAGGGATTAACGGAAAGAAATATTTTATTAGCAACACAGATTTCTTTTACTTGGCCAATTTGTTGAAGGGTTTTCACAAAAATACGCGTCAGAGCTGTCTTTCACTTGAAAATTTTCCATTAAAATTTACCATAAACGATATAAACTAGTTATTATCTGATAGACAATATAGTCTACTGGGGATTAACGGAGAGACATGCATCAAATTATTGGTTTTTATTATTCAAATATCATTGTACATAATTTCAAAGTTGAACTATTACTATATTTTTTTTCTCATTGATTTTATTATAATTACAAATGAAACAATTTTATTGTGAATTTACAGAATATGTTTAGTCTAACCATATTTTTTTCATGGCTAAATATGAGTTAATTTATTTTTCACGATTTTTTAAACATTGGTCCAAAACCACTAAGGTCAGGTGGGGGAAGAGAAACGCAGGGATAAGAGGGCTCTACAGACCATAATCACTCATAACTCGACGAGTTATGGTCTGTGGTGCCTCTTACCCCTGCCCTGCCCCTGAATTTCTCTTCCCCGCCTGATCTGATAATTACGTTCGTAAAAAATGTGTGCGCCCTCTTAATGCAATCAAACATTGTAATTGTAATTGAACCCAAAAAGTAGTTTACAGTTAGGTAAATTTAACATAAAAAACATTGTTGCAAAATCAACAATATTAACATCGAGCGAGCAAGACAAGACGCGACCTCCACGCAATTGACGCGAACGTTAACAATGATGCGAATATTCGTGACATCTCTAGATCATAGTACTTAGTAATATTTACCCTGAGGTGTTGGCCCATCCGATCCTGAGGTGAGGCATCATGTGCGTGGTCTTCTCAATGTGGTCCATGGTGACTTCAAAATACCATTTCTGGTACACGGCAGACCCTTCAACGCGACCCACGAAGATATTTGGACGGACACTGCGAACAACATGCGTTTTTATTTACTAACCTGTTCCAAACGAACGTCAACAAATGTAGTTTTTACACTAGACTGTCAGCCGACCGCCGTCATCTAAATGCAGAATCCGGAGCACATAGAAATTCAAGCGCTGACCAGTGCTCAAGTGCGAGCGTGAAGGCAATATTACTACACGCGTACGACAGAGATAGATAACTTTTGCGGTAACCGCATGCAGCATTGCGGTGAAAGACTTACTTAGTGTAAATGCAGCTTGAACCGATAAACGTTGACTTGTTTTAACTATGAATACTGAATTCGCATCGGTGTAATTGATTTTTTTTTAAAACAAAGTGTTTATTACTCTAACTCTTTATGAATTTCCCCGATTTTCCTTTTGGCGTTTATATAAAAACGCCTTAAGGTAACCTTCGAAAAGTTTGTATTGTAAAAACGCTAAATCATTACAAAATGAAACAAAGTAGTTAAGTGTTTTAAAAAAAACCCACATGCACACTGCTTTTACGACGCGCGAACCACTGCTTAAAACCTTGCCAACTTAAGTAGTTCCCGGGAACTAAGCTCCATCTAAACATAATGCAATCGCAATTACCTGGACACATGATCCACCAGCGCAGTCTGCAGCAGCAGATTCTTCCCCGGCAGAAGGTAATCACAGATGTTGTTCTGCGAGGATCGCACAGCCACGCCGTTACCGACGCAGAGGGAACACAACACGTCCAGGACTTTAGGGTCTCGACCGTGCTTCTCCAGGAGAGAGATGATCACTTTTATGTGTTCGTCCTGTGAAAAAGAAAGGATGTTTAACCCTTGGAAAGACTAGTGCGGGATCCGTACTCCGTTTATTTTAAGATTTTGATTTTAAGTGCCAAAGCCATATTTTTAACAAAGCATCGCTGCAAATGCCCTTTGCATTAAAATTATTAAAACAAACAGTAATAAGTGTTATTGAGCCATTCATTTCTATAGTTTTCATGCCTTTGGATTCCAGACAAAAATTCTAATTTTATCCGTTGAATTTCTTATCTTAAAATAAACAGAATATAAGCCGCAGGACCTTTAATTTTTTTGACAACCTCAGTAAATTGTTATTTTTGCAGTCTTTTCTCAGGTTACTTACATCGTTATGCGTATAATAAGTTCATTATTACACTTTCAAAAACGACACAAAAACTATCACATCGTCAACGTAAGCACCCAGTTTAAAATCCTAAAGATCAAAACCTCTCATTCACCATCCGTTACACGTACTATCGTAAATCATCAACGTAAATACCAAATGTAAAAATCTGACGGCTTGTGGAGTATATTCCAATAGAGTGAAGTATATTGGTATTTACTCCGTTTATTTTAAGATAAAAAATTTAACACCCAAATCCTCACACGTATTTACAGTACTGCACCCAAAGGGTGAAAACTGAACCCTATTACTAAGACTTAACCTAACGACAAAATGAACACGATAAAACTTATTCACTATCCAATACTCACCCGCATCATATTCAGCGCTTCAGGCGAGTCGATGAGCACGCAATGCAACACGTCCAACATTCCTGTGCCTTCTCCGGACGCTTGCGATCCGAGCCGAGAGAACAGCCAGTTGAGACGGTTCGAGTTGGCGAACTGAGCGCAGTTGGTGTGGTTGCCTTTGATGATGGCGGCTGGGAGGAAACGTTGGCGGGTAAATATCGTAGGATATTAAGTAGGGACTTTTTGGGGTAGTGGGGAGGTTTACAAAAACTGCTGTTTACTTTAATACATACATACAAACACGCCTGTATTATTCCCAAATGAGGTAGACAGAGCACACGAAACGTCACATAGACAAGCCTTAATCCATTTCTCGTCCTGTGGCCACTATCAGCATAATTTTAGGTATGATAAACAGATCTGATGAAAGAGGTATAGTTGTGACAGGTTGCTAGTCAGTCGCCTTAAATATATCTTAACTTTTTTCCGTATTCCCGTTGTAATATTCTTCAGTTGCTGTCAAATTTCTTCTTCTTCATTTCTTGCGTAGGTGTCGTAATATGCGACTAAGGAAATAGGTTAACCTCCCAAATTAGACAAAAAAATGTCAGAAGTGATCACGCAACGTGAAACAGTCATGGTTTTGTCTACGTAGCGTTTCGTATGCTCCGTCTGCCCCGTTTGGGAATGGGAACACGTGTACGTATGTAAAAACCTACGATATACCGTCTCAACTCACCCAACAGTTGGTACAGGTACCCCGAAATCATCTCCCAGCTCTGTCCAGACTCATCTCCCGCCAGGAACCCGGCCAGGAAACCCTGGGAGGTGATGACGTTGATCTTGTCGATGGCTTCGAGGATCAGGTTGAGGATTCCCTCTTCTTGGAACAGATCCTGACGGTTCCGGAGCGCGCGGAACTTGTTTTGCTTCTCTTCGTGCTCTGGAAATGAGATTTGATGTGATGCCTTAGGTACAGTGTAAAAAAAGCTGCTTTGTATTCGTATTTACTGCCACCGACGTATACAGGTTGCCGGAAACCGACCGTAAAAATTTTATCCAGTGGTCGGGTATACGAGTCTGAAAACCTCTGAAAAATATTTCCTGTTCTTTTTTATTATTAACCTTGTGGGAGACAAATGTTGCATTGCTTTTCAGGTCATTGAACCCTGTGTCTTATTTACCTACGCGCGTACGCACCTGCAATCGTTTTCTTTTTTTTTAAACAAATTATTCATCTACGGACTCGTGGTCCGTACCTTGACGGTTTTAGATTTTTTTTTTATTTTAGGGTTAACTGTGCGCTCCGCGTAAAGACACAGCAGTTTTTACAAATATATGGTCTTAAAATTAATTATAACTAGAGTTTTTTTTTTCTTTTCAATTATGTATTTTAAAACGCGTATACCCGACCATTGGTTGAAATATTTACGGTCAATATCCGGCCATCCTGTATATGCGTATTCATGATTTTTGTATAGGCGTTAGGTATTTATTTTTACTTTCCTTCGTATTTATCAATTTATAATTGTATTTTTAAGTCATTCTATCGTGTATATCCTCACCCATGTCCTCGTCAGGCTGTGCGAAGTAGTTGATCAGATCCTCGAGGCACATCACCATCTCTCCGAGGTTGACTGAAGCGAAGAACATCGAATGGCGGCGGTTGCCTTGCAGAGTTTCAAGGCCGCTAAAAGAGATATATTGTAAGTTGTAGTAGTGGTATTAACCATACATACATACATCACGCTTGTGTTCCCAAATGTGGTAGCCAGAGGTCACTATGACACAGAAAAAACCATGACTATTTCAGGTATCGCAGCCACTTCTAGCATAATTTTAGGTTTGAAAACAGATGGAAGAGGTAGTATAGTAGTGACAAGTTGCTAGCCTGTCGCCTAAAGCATACCGAAACCTATTTCCTTAGTCGCCTCTTACGACATCCACGGAATAAATAAAGAGGCGTTATTCTAGACCCGACACCACACAATACTCTCATTGCCGGGAGCCGGCGAGCTGCCAATTACGGGCTTCCCGCGAAACGTTCGAATGCCACATGAAGGGTCAACAATTTGTGGTTTAAAGACTATTCCTCGTTATACCTACTCCCACCAAAACTCACTTAATAAACTTGGTGAACAGTGAAGAACACTTCCTGATGACGCGAGCGGTCCTCGACTCTTCCTCTTGAGATCTGGAGAAGTCCAGGCCATCGTCCATCTTTCCTTCCTCGTGGAGAATAGCCTGTTTCTCTTCAACTTTACCAACTCCTTTCTTCTTGGTCTCGTATGACTGGAAGAAAAGGCATTAGATCATTGTAACTTATAAGATGTCTTGATTATCCTACTAATATTATAAACGTGAAAGTTTGTGAGTATCGATGGATGGATGGATGGATGGATGGATGTTTGTTACTCCTTCACGCAAAAACTACTCAATGGATTTTGATGAAACATTACAGTAATGTAGCTTATACACCAGAATAGCACATAGGCTACAATTTATAATTTTTTTTTTGAATTTTCCAAAATATGACGATAAGTGTCGAGAAAGTAGGAAAAAATCTACTTTCTGCTGGCTATTCTGGCGGGCGCTTCCTACTAGTAATTCCAAAAT
Source organism: Adoxophyes honmai (assembly GCA_005406045.1). Taxonomy (NCBI): domain Eukaryota; kingdom Metazoa; phylum Arthropoda; class Insecta; order Lepidoptera; family Tortricidae; genus Adoxophyes; species Adoxophyes honmai. The sequence continues at coordinate 95,025 of BHDV01006433.1, read as the reverse complement.
CTCTTCTGTGTTAGCCCGAATATAACGCGTGCGAAGCCGCGGGCAAAAGCTAGTCTAATCATATTATATCGGTAGGATTTTGTTCATTGTTTTTTTTATTTTTATAGTCAAGTCTCCGGGGTTGTGAATATAAACAGGGAGGCCGGAAATTGACCGTATCTAAATATTTTAACCAGTGGTCGCGTATACGCGTGTGAAAACCCCAATGATTTCCTGAAAATTTTCATTATTCATATTTCAATATCCGGCCACCTTGTATTATATTTATATGTATGTACGCGGGACTTAATCACGATTATAAATATGATTGAGAATCGCGAAAGTTTAAAACATCACCTTGTATTATTTTTTTATTGTATAGGTTTTGCATAAAATATGCCTGACTAAGCTAGTATTCAAAGAAATGTAATCAAAATCGTGGGTGGTACAAATATAGTGAGAAGTTTCTGACACAACAGTACCTAGCTATTGTTTCTGTGTCGATATGTGTAGGAATCCCTAACAGATGATGATAATACCTTATAGGACAGCCACAGCCCCGTCTCCGAGTGCTGTACGATGACGGTGGAGTCACCGTACTTGATGATGGGCGACCCGATGACTTCCAAGTCCTTGTCCTCAAGCACCACTTTCTGGTCATCCTTTTCTTGTCGGAGGCAGAATGCACAAGAAGCCGTGGTCGCTTCGTCTCTGAAAGAAAATCATCAATCACAATCACTCTAGTACAGAGGTTTCCAGAATGTTTTACTTATAGACTCGTTTCAAAGATTTTTTGGGTTCGGTGGACCCGTTACTGCTACTTTTCTTACACATATTTATACCAACACTAGCGTGGACCCTCGATGAGCTCCCCATGGACCACGGGGGTCCACCTCAACCACTTTGGGAATCACTGCACTAGTATTATAAAGTGGTCCTAAATGTTCAAGTGCGCCTCAAAGTGCTTAAGAGAAATCTTGACACATTGGTTGCTGGGGACCGTACCTTGTTCAGTCAGTTCAGACGTTACCTGTTAATCAAATACAGCTCGTTCTGGTCGTTGACTCCAAGGTATCTCCCGGTGGTGATATGCCGGATCCTCATGGGATGGAGCCAGTTGATGAACTTGCCACGTTAGTAGGTACCTACCAGGGACTGTACGTTGTTTAGTCGTTACCTGTTGATCAGATACAGCTCATTCTGGTCGTTGACTCCAAGGTATCTCCCGGTGGTGATGTGCCGGATCCTCATGGGATGCAGCCAGTTGATGAACCCTCCCGCCCACTTGGTGCGCGCCAGCTCGAGACGCCATAGCGAGCGGGCTTGGGACATCACCGACCCGCCTTCGTATACTACGATGCTGCGAAAACGGAGTTTTGTTAAATTTATTAAAACTTATTAAAAAAAAGGAAAAAGGCGGACGTGTCTCTTTGATGCTCGAGATAGTGGTCAGCAAACAAATTGGACAAATTTAAAGTGGTGGGAGTCAGTTTGCACTTGAACATGTCAATGTCACCGACAACGCTATCAATAAGTATTTATAAGACGACTGTGTATTAACTGGTCTAAGGCAAGTTAATATCATTTTATTTTATTTCATTTACATTGGCTATTTCATAAGTTTCTAGATTAGTTTCAATAGTCGATAGATTTTCTTAACGAAAGCCATTAGGCATATACATGGTAGTGGTGGAGTTTGCAAACCTTTTTGAATGAAAAATTGAAAATCCGTTAACTTATGATAACTTCCGTTTTATTAAGTGACAGTTTACTAGGAATTACAATTTTTTCGCTTTAATAATTTACATTTTTACCCGGTTTTTTGTAACACGTTGTTTGTATTAATTGTGTACTCACTTCTGCCCCCCCTCGGTGCTCCACGTGCTGGGTATAGTGAGGCACTCGTCCCCCCCGTGGAAGAACCGCAGCACGTCGCCCACAAACACGTAGCCCACGTATTTCATGCGGGATATGCCCGTCCCGTACCGTTTCTTACCTAACCTAAACCTAACCTATATCCCTAGTCGCCTCTTACGCCATCCATAGACGAAACGGAGAGCTGTTATTCTACATAAGCCCGACACCACACGGGGAAGAGACAGCAAAATGTGTAGCTGAAGAACTCTTATAGGTTTTTCGTTTTTACCGTTAGGTTTCGTTTTATGATGCTCTCACTTTTAAGTCTTCTATGTCAGACATCATAAAAATGTGGTTTGTCAAACTGTTCTGTAAGCCCCTCACAAGTATTAATTAATCTTTTACTTACTTCTGCCCCCCCTCGGTGCTCCACGTGCTGGGTATAGTGAGGCACTCGTCGCCCCCGTGGAAGAACCGCAGCACGTCTCCTCCAAACACGTAGCCCACGTATTTCATGCGCGATATGCCCGTCCCGTACTGACGCGTTTACGATTGACACTTCGTTTTCTTTCGTCTAACCTAACCTAACCTATATCCTTAGTCGCGTTTTGCGACAACCACTAAACAAATGGAGATACGTCAGGCCAAGCTCAACACGACACAGGGAAAAGACAGCCAAGTGTATTGTAGCTGACGCCCTCACGTAGGTTAAAAGTTTTTGGTATTGATTTTATCGTTAGGTTTTTTTATGATTACTTTTAACTCTTTTAAATCGGCCATCGGAGTAAAACTGTGGTTTGTCTAAATGCTTTGTAATATTATATTAGTTTCGTGTTAATCTCGTTTCGTACAAACGCTGAGACCCCTAAAGACCTAATTAAATTTGTACTCACTTCTGCCCCCCCTCAGTGCTCCACGTGCTGGGTGGGTATAGTGAGGCACTCATCGCCCCCGTGGAAGAACCGCAGCACGTCGCCCCCAAACACGTAGCCCACGTATTTCATGCGGGATATGCCCGTCCCGTACCGACGCGCTCACGATTGACACTTCGTTTTCTTTCGTCTAACCTAACCTAACCTATATCCTTAGTCGCGTTTTGCGACAGCCACTAAACAAATGGAGATACGTCAGGCCAAGCTCAACACGACACAGGGAAAAGACAGCCAAGTGTATTGTAGCTGACGCCCTCATGTAGGTTAAAAGTTTTTGGTATTGATTTTATCGTTAAGTTTTTTTTTATGGCGTCACTTTTAAGTCTTCTAAGTTAGCCATCATAAAAATTGTATGTTCAAATGTTCTGCATGTCCCGTACATGTATTACCTAATCAAGTTTCCTAACTGTATCAATTAAAAATACATTGATTCATTTTCAAAAAAGTGTGTACTCACTTCTGCCCCCCCTCGGTGCTCCACGTGCTGGGTATAGTGAGGCACTCGTCCCCCCCGTGGAAGAACCGCAGCACGTCGCCTCCAAACACGTAGCCCACGTATTTCATGCGGGATATGCCCGTCCCGTACGGCTGGACGGACCAGTGGGTGACGTGGAACGACGCGTTCACGATCGACACTTCGTTTTCTTTCGTCGTGTGCTGAAAAGAAAGAGTTTGTTAAACTACAAGTTGTATTTTGTAGCCTATGTCTCATGTTGCATAAATTTCACGCTCTGTTAAGAAAAATCGGCCAAGTGCGAGTCGGAGTGGCCCTTGTCTCGTACTATCCATCGACCAATCACATACCATATTTCAATAGGGAATGGATGATTTTTTTAGATATGCTTGATTATTTTTCTAACGATAGGAATAACCTTCCTTAATCACGGGACAAAGTATTAGATTTTTCCGATGCGCGATGTATTTTATAAAAATAAAAACATTTTACCCGGTCCCGTTTTGGCGTACTGACGCCTGATAAGATATATTTCACAAGTCCGGTTCTTTAAAAAAAAAACAGCTGTTTGTATCTGTGGTACATCCACAATGTCATTCCGAATGACATTGACGGATTGACGGATATTCACCCCATTCACGATAGCTCCGGGACGTGGGCGAGACCCACATCCAAATAGAGCGACGCCGGTAGTACTGGATTTGCCCATTGACTGGCGTCGCTCCGGCTCTTCAGTTCTCAACAGTATTGCCAACGCAATGCTAAAATTAAGCCTAAAATATGTTAATTGTCGTAAAATAATGCTAAACAGAACGTCATTTAATTTTATAATATTATTATCTTTTATAGTATTAAGTATAAATCCAGTTGTCCTAAAACTACCGGCGTCGCTCCGTTTGGATGTGGGTCTGGCCCACGTTCCGGAGCTATCATGAATGGGGGGCATTTCATATCCATCACTGTCAGTTTCAAACGTCATTGTGTACCACAGATAAAAGTAGCTGTTTTTTTTTTTTAATTAAACAGGCTTATAAAATATGTCTTATCAGCCGTAATGGTACCGCATCGGGAGCGGGTAAAATGATTTTATTTTTATAAAATATATCGCGCATAAAATATACCTAAACTTACCTCCTTAGTGGATTCTTACGACATCAACGGAAGAAATGGAGAGATGTTATTCTAAACAACTCACCAGGTATCTCTCAGTGGCCACTGACACCAGGATGAGGTCGTCACCAACTCGCACCTTCTCACCCTCGGATCTGCAAACAACCAGGGATGTTAGGGAGCTCCGTAACCGTAACCGAATCCGAAATAAACGTTTCGGACAGTATCGGGTAGGGACAGAGCCTGTTTAAGACACGTTATGACAAGTCGTTTTGATCGGCCGGTCGGTGTGCCAATACTTGAGCCGCGCGCATTAATTGTATGCATATTAGATAACACTCACACTCAATATAATATTTTTGCATTTAAAATAGCTGTAGGTAATAATTACTCAAAGATTGATTAAGATTCCTGCAAAAACCTAGAAAAAAAAACATTTCATTACCTAGACTTGTATATAACTATTGAAATTCTTTAAAAAAAAATCTGTAACCGAGGTTATCCGAAATTAACGGATAATCCAAAATAATTTCATATCCGTATCCGTATCCGATATAATAATCATTCCCTAACAACCCTGCAAACAACTCATTACAAAGTATGATGCGGGAAATACGAAGCGGAGAAAATATGATTGGAAAATTGACAGAATATGTAATGGGGTTTTTCCGCGAACCGTAATTTCGCCATTTTTATACAGTCTTCAATGTGGGCCAAGAACGGTAAAGTAATTAGTTTGTCGAAGGAAAATGAAGTCTAAAAACTTTTTTTTTGATGAGGTAACTTTTTGTTTGAATAAAGCCTGGTACAGTCAGCTGCAGAGAAAGGTAACCCCCCGCCCATACAATGTTTCATTACTAGGGGTTTACTTTTCTCTGCAGCTGTCCGTATATCATGTTCAAAGAACAAGTAAAAATGACACAGACAAAGAGAGCAATATGTATGCAATTGTACATACATACATGACTCCTGTATTCCCGAATGGGGTAGGCAGAGCGCTCGAAACGATACACAAAACATGACAATTACATGTTTCATAGCCATCCTTAGTTTTTTTCACGATTTACATACATACTTAAAACTCTCATAAATATATTGATGTTTGCAACAGCCTAATGTTTCAAACTTTCGTGATTCTTACTCATATTTATGTATTCTATACGCGGGACTTGATCGGTCTACTCGTGACCACGATTGCTGTAACGCGGCCGAAACGTCAAGAGGTAAGTTTTTTCTACACACATTCTCACGCCTTTATTCCCAAGAGGGGTAGGCAGAGCACATGAATTCAAAAATTCAGTGCCACATTTAGCAATTTAAGGGTAACCAGATGGTTAAACGTGATATTGCAGTGACAGGTTACTAGCCCATCGCCCACAATACACTAACCAAAGTTTTGTAAGTTTTATCTTGATCATTATATTACTTTACCCCTGTGGTGCCGGGTTAGAATAGCACTTCCCCGTTTCTTCCTGTGGGTGTCGTAAGAGTCGACTCTGGGAAAGGGTTAGTGTATTGTGGGCGATGGGCTAGCAACCTGTCACTACAATATCACGTTTTACCATATCTGATTACCCTGAAATTGCTAAACGTGGCACTGGATTTTTGAATTCATGTGCTCTGCCTACCCCTCTTGGGAATACAGACGTGAGAATATGTATGTATGTATGTATAGGTATTACTTTATCTGGCAACGTACCTCTGTTTGCTGGCTGGATGGAGGGTCCACCAGCAGGCTTCGCCCTGAGAGTGCTCCTGCAAACCCACGTCGAACGCCAGCTTGTCTTGGGACGACGACGTTGACAAGCAAGCCAGGTACTGGAAATAAGAACCATTAATTTTGGTAACCAGTCAGCTTAACTCGGAAAGGAGCGAGATAGACTATACGTGTCGCACATGAGCAAAGGGCGGACAGCGGATGCAATTGGGTGACACAAACATAAGATGGACAAGACTTTAATTGAATTTTGAGCAATATTTTTTACTGAAAATATTATACCAGAAATTACAAAATATCTATTCTCCATGGAACAAAATGTGATTATTATGAAATTGCTCGCCACTTGAAAATTATCTATTCTTGAGATATTAAGTGTTTAAATCTGTTACGTCTTGGACTTGTCAATTACATTGACGTTTTCACTTGCGAGTTAATGCGATTCCTATTAAAAATAATTATGGCAAGTGAAATCACAATTCGTAAATGGATAGTCGTATCCATATTAAGTATATCGTTTGACATGACTTTGACGTATATTGCATCCACTGTCCGCCCTTTACACCGGCCACAAACACAAACGCCACGAGAAGCTAGACGCAGCTACAAAAGTAATTGAAGCGCGCGACAGCCACTTGTTTAGTTCAGACAGCCGTTTAGTGGCCGCTGCCGGCCTCAAAAAGCGAGCCGCGTCGATTGTAGCGTGTGGTGACAACCATGTGCGGCGAGTCCATGTAAAACGACTCATCAATCACTCAGTGTTGCCAGTTTTGTTTTCAGCCACTTCGGAATTTAGGAACTTTTTGACCGAAAACAGTGGGATACTTTCGTCGAATACGGAGAACAGAAAATACGTATGAGAAGATTCCAGATATTTATCTTTTTATTTGAATTAACATTATGCCATAGATAGCAAAAATAACCATAGAAAAACCCTAAGAAAAAGAACCTTTTGCTTGTTTGACGGTATACCGATATTCAGTTGTTCTCTTATCAAAAACCTTGTATTACTCATTAAAATTTTTGATATTGGTATTGGTCAGTAAAAAGTAACCGTGTGTATTATATTTATGTCAAAGGATCCAATTCTTACCATGTCGCTGTTAAGATGTCTCAGCAGTATGGCGTTACCATAAAGCAAGGTCCTGTGCCCAGACCCCGTGCCCTTGCCCTGGAAAAGAAGGGTTATGAGTTTAGTTTTCTATACTTTAATCATCAACTTCAGGATAAACGTCGGAATTTAAAATGAGGTGTTATTCTGTAACGTAATTGAAGTCTACTTTTTAAGTTAGATACTAAAATGACATAGTCGGTATTGCCTGTTTTTGCGATTCTAAAATAGTGATGTGCCGATATCGAAAGTGACTTGGCAATTGACTTAATAAAAAAACATATTTATTATTATTTATTAGTATATATTTGTGATTGAACTCTTTTGGTCGCTGTAACGCGGTCGATACGTCGAGGTAAATAAATATGAGTGAGAATCACGAAAGTTAAAAACATTACATTGATGTAATAAATGTTTAAATTTGGCTGGTTACAATAATCACCAAATTTATGATTATGGACAAATCACTTGTATCTAAGGTGCTGACATTATCGATTCTTTCAAGTACCTACATCGATAAACAAAATGTGGTATCAATATTTGAGAATTTGACATTTGCACTTGTCAATTTAACCTGTGATAAAAAACAATGGACTATAACTAAACTCGTTGACAAGATCGACGTCGAGCAGTCAAATGTTCCATGCAATATGACAGCTAATTTTGACACTAAGATATTGACGATTTTAGTTTGTTACGTTAGAGAATAACACCATAGAACCAACAATATGCTTTTTTCTTAATTTTTTTTTTCCATACAAATACATAAAATGAGACGAGACCTCGTCTCGCCTCGTCTCGGAAAACAGTATTACTGTCAATTAAAAATCAGCCTGTGTGCTTTATGCTGGACTTTGGGCTTTAGTTCCCACGCAAGAACAATGCATACTGGGAACTTCACACACATTGAAATATTTCGCCGTCATCTGCAGGGTTCCTCACGATGTTTTCCTTTGCTGGAAAGCTCGTGGCAATATTTGCTTATTTGGTTTGTAATAAGCTAATAAGTAACTTTTAACCGATGTTGTCATACGAAAAAAATATTTACTCGCAATTGTAAAGAATGACTCATTGCAAAACTTAATTTTATTCTCGTTTTGTGAATTCACTTTAAATAATAAAGTATTTTTTCACATATAAAGCTTGTCCGCCATTTTTTTTTTTACTTAAGCAAAGCCAATAGTTTTTCAATGTTGCATACTTAAAGTACGATAGATCGAGCACAGTACAACAGTTGACAACACTGTGGAGACATACAATTGAATAAATAAGAAGTAGAGAAAAGAAATGGTAAGTATAACAGAATAAAAAATGTTAGAAATACTAACTGCCAGAAAAACAAAATAAAACACAAAACGTATGATTATGCAAATATCGATTCGTTGAAAAAAATTGAAAATCGACGTTGTCATTTTTTATGACAGTTAGATAAACTTTTTCAACACCAACAATTCAGCCAAATTATGTCATCCAGTTACTACAAAAAGTTAAAGCGATTCACATAGTTTCGATTGCAAGTAAACATTTATAACAGGTGGCGGTGAAAAGGTACTAAAAACAGTTTCGTAAAGTTATTAAAATAAAACCATCGGCAAAACAGAAGCCGTGACTGTAAAAATTACAGTCAGGTACAGTCAGCAACAAAGATATCCACACGGTCAAAGGGCCAAAAACATGTACATCCTCTTAGTGTCTCAGCATTAAGGCCATGTGTACTTATTTTAGCACTTTATCAGTGTCGATATCTTTGTTGTTAGCTGTACTAGTGAGTCTACAGCAAAGATCGAAAAACGAAATCCAAGTTTCAAGTTTAAAGAGATTCAGCATCCAAAATGAAGATTAGTATAATTGGAAGAATAATAAACGGTAATATCGTTTGACACTCCTTTTGACAGTTGCTAAAACGGCGAATAAGAATACTGAAGGCGAGTACGTTGCGTAAAGGTCATTGATACGAAGAAAAGGGACAAAAGTAAACTACGTATCCATAGATACGTTAAAGTAACCTCTAAAGAGGGAAGATAAATATTTATCTTCCCTGTGCCATTAATATCGTGTGGGATATTAACTGCGGTCGCCAACAGTAGGTAGGTCAAATGTTCATAATCTGACTTCTTATTTCAATTGGAAGCTTAACATTCTTTAGATTTTCTGTCATTATGACGCAGATTATGTGAGAAACGGAAGTAGTTACATATAAAATAAAAAAACATGAATTTTGAGAAAAAATCTCGGTATACTCCGATCTTTCGGCAAGATCTAATCAGTTTATGCAGTATTAAGGAAAAAAATTGGTTTTGTTGTTGTCCGACCCTCAAGCTATCCAACTATTTCTTGTACATTGCAATAGTTTTTGGCTTCTTTTTAGCTTCTATGTCCTTCACAAAGTACAAACAGCATCAAATACTACGAGTATTTATTTATCACCGCATTTTGTTAGGGTAGACAATAGGCGGTTTTATCGCTAAAATTAATACGAGTCGTTTTCAATTTTTTTTGTACATAAAGACGAAATGTCTGTCCTCGTAACGAATCTTTGAAAAAAAAAGGTCTGTTTAAAATAAGTTGTTTTTTATATTCGCAGACTATTTTAAATATAGTTGCTTAATATTTCCGATTATAAAGCAAGTAATTGCTATCAAAATTCTAGCATGAATTTGACTATACAAATTATAGTAATTACAATCACCATACTATTTGTTTTGTCCCCTATAGGAGGATATTGAAAACATTTATCTGCCAGACAAATATATAATTTGAAATATAACTGTCATAAAGGAGTGTCATTTTCTGATACCACATTCATTACTCCAATGGTAAATTGATGAAATTCGAAAATTAAATTTAGATTATTAATTTCATTAACAACGATGTAGTCGCTGATTCTACGATAGATGTCAATGCCAATTTGTAATCAAATATTGAATTTCGCATGCATTTTACCGAAAAAAATATCTGATACTCACTAAGTTTTCTTTGCCCTGCAATTTAAACACGACAGCGGTTTGTAAAAGAATATTATTCACAAGAGGTTGTTAACACAGTAATAAATTAATAATATGCTAAATCGTACAAAAGATTTGATATTTAAAATCCCTCGTGGACAATGGTTAAGAAACAATTTTACGTAAAATACAAAACGCGGAGATTGTAAACTATGCTACTGTTTATGTGTCATTATCATGAGCGACTTAGCTGTCTACTTGTAAGGGCCAAGAAATATGGGAGTCAGTCATGTCTTTTGCTGTACCTAAAAGTGTGATTCGTTGTCCTTTAAAAAGGACAAATTAACAAAAATTAAGTAATTAGGTCTTATAAAATACGGATAACTCACGTTATAAATCGAGTTTAGCTCGACATTAGAGTAATTAGGTACTTACTTTTATTACTAAGCGCATCTTTTAAAGTAATAATTAAGCCAGGTAGCATTAAATTCTTTGTTAATTAGACTGTTACGTTTTAAATAACTTTTTACGTTGATTGTCATTACGTATTACAAGCCTTTATAGGTAAAAAACTTAAGTAAGTCACCTGTTGTATGTAGTTGTGTACAGTTTACAATGAACGACGCAAAAAATACGAAAACAACTACTTTGAATTGAGAACTATTTATATCGTATAGTGACAAGTCATGTCAATCATAAGTGGACAGGAATAATCAAACTTGAAAGATAAGCAAATAATGATTATGCAAACCATACGACATATTTCAAATTTTAAAAGTGGAATGTCTATTCGTACACGTTACTCACACATACAACATGTGACTTACCTAAGTTTTTCACCTATACCTGACTCGCAATGGTTGGTGAAACCATGCAAGTCTAGTAATAATAATCATTCAAGGATTATGTAAATTTGACGAAAAAACGAGTAAGTACGACATTCAATTACACCAGCAAAAAAATACTGTACCAAGTAGGTAATCATTATCTTTAGCCTTTACAAGATAGACTTCAACAGTTAAAACTAATATACTAAATGAACTTAGTAATATAATTCATACAGTAGCAAAATCTACGGTTCCCACGCCAAAACAGTTTAGTGAAACATTTATTGAAAATTATTTAAAGGTGGACAGTACGAAACTTTCAGGAGAACAAGTTAATTTAACAGGTTTTACATAAAATGTCAAAATAAATGTACATATTAATAGATAAAATAATTTATATTCACCGTTTCTGAGCCCGCTGCCGTCACCAATTCTTGTAGAGCTCGTACTGACAGCGCCTGGAAAGAGAGAATTAGTTACTAGAGTGGAAGAAGATGGTGTATTTATGGCGAAAACATTCATGATAGGGACTATTTTAAACCCTCTATAAGGTTTCTGAATGCGGTAGCCACATCGACAATTAATCAGTGTTTCAATAATATTCATGACTATGCTGAATTTAATAATATTCATGATCATTTTAGTCATAGCAAAAGCTACTGTTGATAAAAGTAAAAATAGTGATATAGAAGATGTTAAATCTACTGTTGTACTTGATGACGATGTCACTAAGGTTGTCGGTTAACAGCTTCACAAGTCATCTGGCACGCTACAGGCAATAGGTACTCAATGTCACTGATGATAATGGTGAACCTTATAACCTTACCAATTCAAAAATAAACACCAATGACACCGACAAAAATAAAGTAGCCATGATATCGATAATAAATGTCACGGTACCTATTAAAAACAGCTTTTGATAATGGTAAATTTAAACTGCCATTCAAATTATGAAACTGATGAAAAAATGTTGAAAAGACTGATAACACAGTGTATCAACGAACTTAAATGATGAGATGATAATGATATGACAATTATTTCGAGACTGGTTAAAATGCTAACAGTAATGCTAACGATGGTGATTACGCTGATGTAAATAACGAAAAAGATGATACAGTGTTTTTCAATTTGGGATTCAACAAAGTCATTGTAAAGTCTAATGTAGGTGAGGATAATAATACAAGAGATGGTGCTAGTCATCTGACAATGATTTTCGGACTGGTTTTAATGCTAACACTAATGAAAACGATGGTGATACCGCTGAAGAAAATACCGAAGCAGACGATACAGTGGTTCTCAATTTAGGGTTCAACAAAGTCGACGTAAAACCTAATGTAGATGAAGAAAATGATGTAATTGATGTAATTAATGATGACAATCACCTGTTCAATGACGAACACGCACTGCGACAAGTCCGGCGGGATGTTTTTGTCGGCGATGTTCTCGAGGAAACAGTGCCTGTTGCCGAAGCCTTCGGCGGCCAGGCACACGCGCTCGCCTGTGGCCGTGCATGACAGGCACACCATGTCTTCCTGTAATGAGATGAAACTTTGAATATACAGGTAAATAAATATTTGAAGAGAGACATTCGGATAGCTCAGAGGATCTGACGGTGCAGATTTAGGTCCCGAGTTCGATTGCCGGTCGGGACATAATATACATAATTATTATGTTTGTATGATGAATACGAATGTTTGGTCTTAAGTCTTGAATGTTAATCTAGATAGGTAAATTTATCCGTTGTTGTACCCAAAGCAAAGGCATTCAATTATCTAATTTGGGAATAGGTTATTGGTGTAATGTAAATTATTCAATGATATAATTATTATAATTAATACATAACAAAATAGTAGATAATACAAAGCACTAAAGAGTGATTAACTTAAAAGAATTAAAGATTTTTTGTAAAATCACTTTCTTGTCCATCTATCTGTCAAGACCTTTTTTCATGAAATCGAATTTGGGTCAATCTACAATTTTATGTCCCTAGTTGCCATGGTGACGTCCCCTGAGTCATCCAGTAAAATCGAAATTTTCTTGGACACAGTAAGCTAACGATTGTTACAGTTAATAACAAGTTCAATATGGCCAATAGTTACAAAAGAAAAACACTCAAAAATGATGTTTTGTAGCGCCATTTTTATTTATTAAAAACATAGCGTGATCAAAAAAGGGTACAAGTCTATTAAACGGCCTTTAACGTTTACGAATTAGATAATCTCTACAAAGCTCTACTCAAAAGAATTTGCTCTTTCACAGTACGCGATAAATTCCAGAATGCCTCGTCAATTTCAATAAAGAGGTTTTCCACTTCAGACGCATACAAAGTGAGAACTTTGAATTGAGCCCTATTCTATTCCACTTCAAAAGATGATTTTCTTCTATTGTTAGGGTTGTCAATTGTGAAAATGTTTTTCGCGTCTCAAGATAAGAAAATTATTTAAATAACAAACGTCTCAGTTGGTGTTTTCTTATTCTTTCGGTTATATTTTTGCAGAGTCTGGCTCAAATTGTTATCTTTTCAGTAAAAGAGACTATTCGTTGTATTTTAAGTATAGTAAAAACTTTGTGATAATTACGTAACAAATAAGGTGAAACAGAGTATTAAAACCATATTTACTTACACGAAAAATGGTTTCTCAATATTTTTTATACGTTGCGTATTGTTTGTAAATATTAAATTACCTATCCATAGTCAGACGACGAAAATGGAAACTTCCTATTAAACAGTAACCAGGCTAAATCATACATACATACATCAAGCCAATGGTGTATGTAAGACACAAGAAACGTTACACAGTCAAAACAATGACTGTTCCACGCTTCGTAGCCATTTTTAGCATGGTTTAGGCTTTAAGTTAGATAAAAAAGGGAGATCAATCATCCAGCCTATATACGTCCCACTGCAGGGCACAGGCCTCCTCTCAGTATGAGAGGGCTTGGGCTATAGTTCCCACGCAGGCCCAAAAAAGGGAGAAAAGTACCTAAATAGTAACAAGTTGCTAGCCTGCCGAAAAATACGTAAAACTTAGTTTAACATTTTAAAGGTGTTGCAACTTTGTGGTCTTTTCCCAACCACTTTATTAATTTAAAAAAATTAAGCATAATTTTAAGGCTGAACTGTAAAAAAACAGTTAAGTAAATTGACAACATCCTCCTTTTTTGAAGTCGATAAAAAAAGTATAATAGTAACAAGTTGCCAGCCTACCCTTTTTCCGACCGACGACTTTTTTACAACCCCCGTATATGAAATGGAGTGATGTTATTCTTAACCAGAGACTACACGGTTTTTTTTTTAGTGCATCGACAACCCTAGAGCAGCCGGCGTCCAATTACCGGTCCCATTCAGCGAATGACCGCTTTTCATTTAACCCATTTTCGCCGACAATACCATTCCTTTCATTCGATTGAGATTTTTATTTAAGCACTTGATATTTATACCAAAGACCAACTTTGGCCCTTTAGAACTTTGTCATAATCAACGTGATGGAGAATTCCTTAGTCTAGCAATGCAATGTCACTTTGACGTTTACCGTAAATACGTATGTTAGTTAGTAGTTTGTTAGTTAGACGGTAACAGATTATTATCGACACTGTGGTACAGTCTGTACAGAAACTGTGGTCCTTACAGAAAAGAAGACCCGAACCATACAATGTTTCATTACTGGGGGGTTACTTTTCTCTGCAGCTGTCCGTATAAAAATAAACTTCTTATCGAAAAGATTGCTCTTATAGAACAGGGGTCAACCACATTTGAAGTGAATCCCACACAAACGGAGAAGCGGGCAACTGCTAGTGTCATAATATGTACAAAACTACATTGGCAATTAGAAACAATTGACTCATTTTTCATACATACATACATTCATACAAAGATTACGCCTGCATTCCCAAAGTGGGTAAGCAGAACACAAAACGCTAGAAAGACAACATGACCGTGACTATTTCACGCTTCATACACTTAAATTTTCAGGCACCAAGTAAAATAGTCATAAATTGATTGCTAGCGTACCGCCTAAAACACACCTATTTTCCTTAGTCGCCTATAATGTCCTCGGAAAAAATAGAAGGTGTTATTCTAAACCCGTCTTCACACAGAGCATGACTCATTTTGGCTCCTAATACAGGTAGTGTGATCGCTTTCGCCGTTCCAAATTCAAACTCATCTATTAATAAACGCCATCAAATGTCAAACGAAAGCGATCCCGATTCAAAGCTCACTAGGGCTGTCACCACAGACTTACATCGAAATAGATACCGCGAGTTCCTGCATTTGTATGAAAACCAGGAGTGCTACTCTTTCTCTACAGTAGGTAACGTTACATGAGCGCTTTGGTGATGGGAATTGACAGTCCGAGTGAAACCCATTCAAAGATGACGCCGCCTTATTCAAGTTATCCTGTCTCTAGGCAGTTAAACCTAATCTAAGTGGTATAAAACTAAATTAAATCGCGTCAAAGGAAGAGCGTTGCTCTCCCTTTTGGCTCCATTTTGGCACGCGAAGTACAGTCACGAATCGGGATTGTTGAGCCACTTGCCACTGTTCGCAATTTAGACGTGTAATCAATGATCGATGTGACCGACTAGATGTTAGCTATTGGATTAGTATTACACGACCAAGTTACAAACATAGGTAAGTGGCTCAACAATCCCTGTTCGCGATGGTACATATACTTGAGTCATCTAGTTCGATATAAATCTGTAGCTGTCACGTTGCCTGAACTTCCTGTATCTATAGTAACAAATGCATTCTGGACCGCTCAAATGGCAGCGCGAGGTGCCAAGAGTCAGAACCCAGCCGGTTAAAATTAGCAGCTAGTTTGTGTCGTGAAGAATTTTATTGCTATCTTTGAATAGAAATCGTAGTATGCAACAATTGATTGGTTGGACATGCATTGCCTGGCTCGCATCCTTAGTTAAAATTACAAATGCGAAAGTGATTCCGTCTGTCTGTTTGCCGCGTTTTCACGAGAACACTACTGAACGGATTTAAACGAAATTTAATACACAGATAGTTAAGATCCTGAGAAAGGACATAGGCTACTTTTTAATACGAAGAAAGGATTGCAAGGGGTTTAAAGAGGGGACGAAAGGTTGTATGGAAGTATCGTCATTTTTAAAGCTGGAAGCTTGAAACTTTTTATTTAGGCTGTTGATTAGATATACATAAATTCATCCATTTATTAAGTTATCGTAGACAAAACAGTTCCGGCAAATGAATTTAGGACAAACGAAGTTAGGGATCTCGAGATGAGAGATTAGATCTTTTCCCCAAACTCGTCAGTTCCGCGTAGCATTAGTTCCATTCGCATTTTTCCCCACTCGATTTTCT
>BHDV01006433.1:53241-77578 GCA_005406045.1 Adoxophyes honmai | reverse complement strand
GACGGACGGACGGACAGACGGACAACAAAGTGATCCTATAAGGGTTCCGTTTTTTCCTTTTGAGGTACGGAACCCTAAAAACGTCGAATGAGTAAAAATCTGAGTGGGTAAAAATGCGAATGGAACTAATGCTACGCGGAACTGACGAGTTTGGGGAAAAGATCTAATCTCTCCTCGAGATAAATCCGATTTTTTCGAGCGAAAGAGTCACAAAACAATAACCGTACTTTTACTTACTTATACACCTACTTACTTACTTGAACTTATACTTTTTTGTAATAAAGTTTAATAAAGAATGTACTCACCGTACGCAAGAATGAAACATCATCTTGCTCGCTTGCTCCTCCCTCCGCTTCCGCCATCTTGCTTTTTGCTTACGTCACTCAACTGTCAGAATTGTCGCAGCATTGCCAACGATACACCACATCTGTGAAAAAAGGGAGAAACTATTAGTTTATTTATTTATTTTCTTAAGTCTGTAATGTTGTAAATTTGTTTGTTTTTCAGAAACACAATAGTGACATCTAAACTAATCTATTTCCTTAGTCGCCTCTTACTTATGATATCAAGAGGTGTTATTCTAACCAGACACCTCTTTCATCCGTTTTGCAACTGAAAATTATGCTTGATTAATGACTATTTGATGTTGCGTATCGTCTCCCTCCCCCAGGAACATGTTATGTTATGCTCTGCGAAAGAATCCATTTAAAAATCCTATTCATTAACCATCCTAAGCGAGGTTAAAACTATTTATTCACGGTCCAACTCGCGATAGCTCGTCGCCCACCGAGCCCACCGAAACGCCTTTGTTGTCACGCGAAGTCATAAAAGACATGATTTAATTATTAAATGCGAGGGGCAACGGAATTACCTTGAACATGACTAATGTCTTTAAAATGGGACGAAATATTTGGTATTGTTGTTCAAGTGATTAGAAAAAACTGACCAAGTTCGAGGCAGACTCGCCCACGAAAGGTTCTGTACCAAAAAAATAAAAATAAAAACAGTATTTTTGTGTTGGTTTCAACACCCTAAACACATTCAGCGGCCACGCGCTTACTGTCGAGCCATACCCGCTGCTCGCATTTTGCTCTACATTTTAACGACATATTGTCGTCGTCGGCCTGTGGCGTACGTTGCGAAATAACGACAGGTTGTCGTGCGTGGCGCTGAATGGGTTAACTACCTATTTTATTTTAATTTAATTATTAACTTTTCAATAAGATATACAACTACACACGCGAGCAAAAGTATTGCATCACTTTACATTTTTTCGTATACATCATATAACTTTGTAGTTTTCGGTTTGATCTCAAAAATTCTGGTACCAAAAGAAAGCTTATAATGTAAGGATCTTGAAAACATGTCAATTTTATAAAAAATCTGATTCAAAACCTGAAAAAAAAAAGGTTAATGAAAGTAGCTGCAAAATGGCCCGTAAATAAAATGGACAATGTTTGAATTAAAGGCTTCTTTTTAGAAAATAACAAGATATTTGATACAAAATTATTATTAAATTAATATCGCGTATTGCCCCCCGTGCCCTGACGGTACAGTTAAGGTGGTTTTGCATTGACCTGATTAACTTCTGGACATAACTCTGAGGATTAGCGTCCCACACCTCCAACAAATGCGTTTTCAGGTCATCTAACACGGACAGGTCTGGATTCCGAGCTCGAACCTTCCTTTTTAGGTAGTCCCACTTGTGTTCATTGGGATTAAGATCCGGACTCATCACTGGCCAATCCATGGTCGTGATGCCAACCTCCCTTAGGTAAGCGCGCGGACACTCTCGCGGTATTGTCGCGGATATTGTCTAGCATAAGTGTTAACCCCTCATCAAAACTACCCGCATAAAGAACAACGAGCTCTTCCAGAACATTTGTTATGTTCCCGGAAGAGGTCAAACCACCGCCACGACCCCCCAAGCACGAGAACCAGCTCAGAGCGCACGTCGTACGAAATGACGCCCCAAAGCATCGCGGAACCACTTTCTTTAACGACTCTACCGGAGAAGCAGCACTGAGAAATGCATTCTTCTGGCCTTTTGTAGATTCTTCCTCGTCAGTCGCAACCATTGAGACTCATTCTGCACTCGTCTGAGGACAGAATTGGGCTCCATTGCTCGAGGGATCAATCCTTATGAACTTATGCAAATTGTTTTCGAGCTGTACGGTGGCGTGGCAGCAACCTGGGCCCCGTCGCAGGCTTCTTAGGTATCAAATTAGCTGCCTTGAGTCTTCTTCTTACTGTCCACTTGCTAGCAGCTACTCTTCACCCCTCACGCAAACGCTGCTGGATGGCAACACCTGTCTGGTGACGATTTCGGAGAGATCTCGAGACAGTGAATCGATCGTTCCTCTCTGATGCGCCCATTCTGCGGCCGCTTCGTGATTTCTAACTAAAAGCTCCAGGTTCCTGGATCCTCTGGTAAACTCTTCAAACGGTAGATCGGCTCAGATTCAGTTCGTCAGCCACAGAAAGTTGAATACGCCTTTCTTGCAGGAACCAGACTACTACGGCGACCTGGGCTTCGATGGTTTCCATTTTATCCATAGGTTTTCCACAGGATAATATGCGGAGATGTGTACCGATCAATGTTTGAAAAGTGGCTGATAAGAAAATATCTCCTAATAGGGGTCAAAAGTCAGCGCGAATGTGCGGTCATCCGGGCAAGTCGTAGCACGTTTAGGCTCGCAAAACCAGGAAAATGGCTGTAAGTTGAAAAATCCTGAGCCGATATTTATGATTCATAGCTTTTTATGTAGCTAATATTCCAATAAACATAATTGCATTCAATTTTTTTTGACAAATAAACCAAATTACAAACATATTGGGTGCAATCGAAAAAATGCAAAGTGATGCAATACTTTGCTCGCGAGTGTAAATATTTCTTCGACATTTCACTCACAACGAATAAAAAATGAGACGTTGACAAGCCTACTGTCTAAAAGCGGTAAGTGCTATTGTTCTAACACAGGTAAAATCGCGGAAAGACCCTAGTTCACACAAAATTGACTAAATTTTGTTGCTACCTACGGAGTATCTGTTTAGTTCATGAAAATACAATACAAACCAACTTAGCTGTTTTAGGCCTAAGTCAACAAACCCTCAATACATTAAATTGAAAAATCTTCAAACAAAATTAACATAAAGTTAATACCTACAATACCTACCAGTATTTACATACATATTCACATACATATTCTCACGCCTGTATTCCCAAGAGGGGTAGGCAGAGCACATGGATTCAAAAATCCAGTGCCACATTTAGCAATTTCAGCAGGGTAACCAGATGGTTAAACGTGATATTGCAGTGACAGGTTGCTAGCCCATCGCCCACAATACACTAACCCCTTTCCCAGAGTCGACTCTTACGACACCCACGGGAAGAAAAGGGGAGGTGCTATTCTAACCCGGCACCACAAGGGGCCTACCAGTATTTTGATACAAATATTCTCCGAATTTCTAAAGTTTATATAAAGTTTTTTTTTGTTTTATTTTGTTTTAAACTTTCGCGATTCTCACTCATAATTATATGTACGCGGGACTTAATCGCGATTTTATTTATTTACCTTCTCGACGTTTCGGCCGCGTTACAGCGACCGTGGTCACGAGTTGAGTTATATAAAGTTATCTATAAAATTGCATTTTTCTACTACTTATTAAAACTTTTACAATAAAACAGACCTGAATAATCAGTTTTATGTTTCCTCATACTCAGTTCAATTTTGTCAAAAATTGGTGACGTTATTGCACCGAGGGTACGATATTGCATTGTTTTTAATATGGATTTATTTACCTGGAAGTTTCACCCATGTAACGCTGCATTATTTATAAAAAAATGTAATTGGAAAAATGCGTCTAATTACTTATTTTGTATTTAGTGTGTATAAACAGTAGAGCAGGTTTTCGAATAAAACCTTTAGTATATAAAAAGGCAAATAATATACGAAAAAACCTAATTTATTGCAAAAACACTCGATTTAACATGTCAACACTGAAACACTATGAATAACCTCAAAATACTTTAGAAGTACACTGTAAACAGCGTTACAAACAACAAAAGACGCCATACCGTTAAATGCCTTCAGGTTCATCCGTACTTGTCATCGTCATTTTGTGTCGCAGCTTAGCTAAAACGCATTAGCGTTAACTGCAGACTTATATCGAAATAGATACCGCGAGTTCCTGCATTTGTGTGAAAACCAAGCGTGCCACTTTTTCTCTACCTATTGTAACATCACATGAGCGCTTTAGTGACGGAAATTGACAGTCCGAGTGAAACCGATTTAACAGTGACGTCGCCTTATTCAAGTTGCCCTGTCTCTAGGCAGTTAAACCTAATCTGGTACAAAACTAAATGAAATCGCGTTAAAGGAAGAGCATTGCTCTCCCTTTTGACACGCGAAGTACACACACTTGAGTCATCTATTTCTATATTAGTCTGTGGCGTTAACGCTCCTGTCTTGGCAAAGACAAACTCCACGAAATTAATATCCCATTTTGCCTTAACGCCCGCTAACGAACGGGGTGGCTGAAGGATGTCATAAAAGCTTAGAAGTTTGATGTTCCTTCTTTTCATTCCTCAGACTGTGAGTACCTAACTGTTTGCTGGACATTATACTTTAAAATACGTATTTCATCTTAGCGTTACTTTCTAAATCTTACGGTTTTAATTATACCTACCAACTAAGGAAAACGTACACTTAGTGCAACGATTTTTAAAGAATACATAATCCGACCAATTTCTTTATCCAAAAACAAGGAAAGGTAATAATTTTCTATCCAAATTAAGTACAATAAAACCAATTGATTTCTGAAGTCACGCACACTAAAACATGTTCTGTAATGACCAGGCTTTGACATTCACTCGTTCAATTAATTGATCTCCATTCATACAAACAGTTCTTCGTGTGGTTGTGTGTATAATCATTCACTTCAACTCTTGTGGTACCTACTAGGTATATTTCCATTTTTAACATAGTATTATAACCTCTTTCACAGGTATATCACCAAGGCGTCACTTCAGCGCTTGCTGTCTACACGTTCGTTTGTGCCGTTCTTTTAGGGAGGCCTATATCCACCGCTAGATGTGTTTCAGCCAGCGAATAGTTATCCCACTAGAATGACAATTAATTTGCCTGTTTGAAGGTATAATTCCACTAAACCATCATGGCGATCGCTGTTCTCTTATTGGCTGGCCCAGTGGCTTTTTCTCTATGGTTATTAGCTCTATATAGTTTCTGTGACAAAAAAAATGCCTATTATTCCTGAACCGAGTGACATGGATTTTTTTTATATTTTTCCCAGAACTGGTGTAAGTTAGCCTTTCATCCGGTCCCAAATTATCGTTGAGTTCTGGGACAACCTGTATGTTTTGCGGGAATTTTTTATCAACTATCCGATGGCTTTTTCGTCTATGTTTTCAGCTGATGATGGTAATACTAAATACTAACAATGATTGTGACTGTCACGTCTGGAAGTAACGCCAGCGTTTCCCGGCGAGGTAAGCGATCCGTATTCGTTACGGCATAATTAAAACGGATCGTCTGCAGGTAAATGGGGTCTTGGATATTTAGCTAAATTAACTTTGAACAAGATGTCGTTGCGAAGGTAGAGGTTAGACAAAAAGTGGAGAAATACTCGGAGTAGCTAGTCATTTACCATATAACATTGTATTTTCTTCTTTTTATACACATAGGGTGTAACACAATTTTTTAATAAAAATTGTCCACATTTTACGTACGAAAATAAGTGTCGATTTTACAACCGTCAAACATACTACGTAATGTACATATGATTTTGAGGCACAAATTTTCACTATACCTAGTATACAATCAATTGTGCTGTTGATTTGAGTAAATCCATGCAATAATCTTTAAACCGGAGCTTAACGACATGCTTACATTCCCCTTGTATGTACTATGTTGTTGTTCGTACAATTGATTTAGGAAATAGGTTAATGTACATTTTAGGCGACAGGTTAGCAACCTGTCACTATAGCACCTCTTCACTAAAAACCCAAAAAATAACATGCGTGGCTACGAAATATAAAATAGCGATAGATTTACCTACTTATGTATATCGTGTGCTCTACCAACCCCCTTTGGGAATACAGGCGTGGTATATAGGTATATCATGTTACTGTCGTACACGCGATAAAGTTTGTCATGTAACGCAGAATTATTTATTCCTAACGCAAAAAGTTCCATTAACGCGGATCGTATGCCAGTCACGGATTACCCGTTTCTCATGCGGCGTAGAGACAGCAGCTACGTTAGCTCAGGAAAAGATAAAACTATGACCTACATCCTTACTTCCTTACTAATATTATAAGTCAGAGTTTGTTTGTTTGTTTGTTCCGCTTTCATGCCGTAACTACTGAACCGATTGCTTTGAAAATATGCAGACGTAAAGATAGAAGTCCGGATTAAATAATAGGCTACTTTTTATCCCGGAAAAAATTGATGTTCCCGAGGGAAGACAAAAATATAGTTTGCTTGATAGATCGATATCGATCGATGATAGATCGATATCAATCGATGACCGATCGATAGATTAGATCATAGATCGATGGCGCTGTGTGTCGTTTGAAACGAGAAGTTTTCTTATAGTTGTGCTTTATACATACATATTCTCACGCCTGTATTCCCATGAGGGGTAGGCAGAGCACATGGATTCGGAAATCCAGCGCCACGTCTAGCAAATTCAGGGTAACCAGATGGTAAAACGTGATATTGCGGTGACAGGTTGTGCTTTATACCGCGATATAACCGAGTTCCACGCGGGCGAAGCCGCGGGCGGAAAGCTAGTAAATTATATAATACATACATATATTACCCGCCTCTTTCCCACAGAGGTAGGCAGTGACCACTGTGTTCCACGTGCTACGGTCCTGGCATATCACTTCTGCTTCATCCACGTTAATAATGAGATACCATATCTCTGCGCGCAAGTTTACGCGTATACAGGATGAAATCAGATGAATGACATAATTGTGCTAAAGTTGCTATTTCACACGTATTTACATGTCACTCTTTGCGCATATAATTATGTACCTATTACAATTGGACGTAGTTTAGCAGAGAGGATCCAACTTGTATATTTCTCCGAAATAAAATGATCTACAGATGTCAAAATTTATGTGACTTAAGTCACTTCATATACGCGTGAATTGTGGAATGGATCGTTTTTGCTAAACTGCGTCCAATTAGCCTATAGGTATGTTATGCTATGTAAGCGATGCTGGGCGTTTACTCCAGTGCTTCCACCGCTTCATTCACCCGGTCACATTTTATACAACATGGCCATATTTTAATTAAAAAAAAAAACAAATGTCAACACATTATGAAAAAAAAGTGGAAAGAAGACGTGGCAGAGAAAGGCCGCTAAGCCTGAATGTACAAATCCAGCAAGGAAATTATCTGCACTCTGATCGTTCAGTTACTTCTGCTGACTGTACTAAAGTTAGGTGAAATAATTTGGGCATTATTTATAATAAATCAGCCAACAGGTGACAGATGCCTCCTCTCCTTCCGAACGGGAAACAATATTTTGAAATGGATGCATCTTATGAATGTATAATGAAATAAATAATTACTTAATTACACACAATCAGATAATAACCGTGTGGTAGTCATCGTTTTGTCTATGTAGCGTTTTGTGTGCTCTGCCTACCCCGTTTGGGAATACAGGCGTGAGTGTATGTTTTTTTTGTATGTGGTGTCGGGTTTAGAATAACCTTTCCATTTCTTCCGTAGATTTCGTAAGAATTTACTAAGGAAATAGGTTAAGGTATATCTTAGGCGACAGGCCTACTGCTATTAACATCTGCCAACTTGAAACCAAAAAAAATATGGTAGAAGTGGCCACGAAACGTGAAATAGTCTATGTTTCGTCTATGTAGCGTTTCGTGCGCTCTGCCTACCCTAGTTGGGAATACAGGCGTGATGAATGTATGTATGTACGAGTAGATAATTAAATTACGTAGCTTCGAATGCCACCACGAACCATTGCCTGAAATCACTCGAAACGAAAATAGGGATCAGAAAAAAAAAACGAAATAATAACTTTGTTTCTTCTCCATTTCTTGTGTAACTCTATCTGCTTGTAATATCCGTACCAATATATAAATGTGAAAGTGTGTTTGTTTGTTTGTTTGTTTGTCCGTCTTTCACGGCTAAACGGAGCGATGGATTGACGTGTTTTTTTAGGTAGAGATAGTTTAGGGCATGGAGAGTGACATAGGCTACTTTTTGTCTCTTCAAAACCCCTCATTTTCCTAAAATGAGGGGTGGAAGTTTTCAATGTAGAAAGCTATAAATTGGTATGTGTGCTATCTTTTATGTGATACCCCGAATTTAACGCGAGCGGAGCCTCGGGCACAAGCTAGTCTTGTATATTAGTAGTAAACTGATTCTGCAATCGTAATATTTCATATTCCTTACCCCGATCCCGGTTTAGTGAACCCCTTACATGTTAGTTCACCCGACAAGCACTTCACGCTGCTTTATGGCATAAAGGCTGCTATAAAGCAACCCTTTGCTCTGAAATAGCGTTGCGTAGACATTTTATACAGCCTAAGATCTAGGGGGCTTTAAGTAATATTACTTATGGTAAGCGCTGTATTGTTCATAAAAAAGAAAAGCTCGTAAAGAAGATCGTATACGGAACGGACACAAAATAAGATATAAAAAATAAGATACATACGTCTGTATTCCCAAATCTGGTAGAAAGAGCACATGAAACGCAATATGGTCACTTCTAACATTTTTTTTAAGTTTCAAGTTGTCAATTATAATAGTGACAGATTGCTAGCCTGTCGCCTAAAAATACCTTAACCACCTTAATCGTCTCTCACGACATCCACGGAAGAAATAAAGAGGTGTAATTCTAAACCCGACACCACACGGGCAAGTAAGATTTATTAAGGAGCTGGGGTGGAAGTTTTTTAGCATTTGACGGTTTGGAAATTGATGAGTTTTATAATAGTGACTGGTTGCTAGCTAAACTAAAATAATAATAATCTTATAAGGGTTAATTTTTCCGTTTAGATGTGCGGAACCCTAAAAACTAGACAAAGGAAAAGATAGATGCTTCCCAGGGTCACACACTAATTAGGTCAACGATCTTTTATCCAAGTTTAGCCAAGTGAGGTCGATATTTTACTGCAAGCATCCCTTGAGCTTTTATCTTTATCGACTGAGACAAAACGGTGAAGACAAAGGAGGTCGAATGCTCTAGAATGATAGTGAACTACCTATAATACCTATATCATATGTATATTCATGTGTTCTTCGCGTTATCTGTGTATTTGGTGTGGTATCGGTCTTAAAATAACAGAACAGAACAGAACAATAGAGAAACAATGTTGGCCACCCAGGCCTGTAAAAGGAGTAGTTGATTTCAACTTACTAACGTCTACCGTTACTGTCACAGAAACTGTACAGAGCCAATAACCGTAGAGAAAAAGGCACCAGCGTTACGCGGGATCTTGGGCCGGCCAATAAGAGCACAGCGATCACTTCAATTGTTTGGGGGAACCTTCTCCGAACAACCAAAATGACATTAGTAGGTACTCTACGGGGTCTGTCCTCTATGGTTCCACTTCGTGAATAGTGTGGAGAAGGCATTAAACAAAATAAGTATGTTTTTTGTTCTGTGGTTCAGGTGAGAAATAGGGATGTGCATAATTAAACCATGTAGCAGTAACATGTTCTAACCTTGACCTGTAAGTCGGCCATGTTAGCTAGGGTTGCCAACATGTTGCCAAAAACAGTTTAAAAGGCCGCTCCGTTTGGCATGAGAAGAGTGGTCATTTGGCATGGACTGAATGCACTTTAAAAGGCTGAAGTTTCATTTCATGTCGAAGTTTTTTTTTTGTAAGTACATAAGTACTTATACGAAAAAATTTCATACCAAGTGTCACAAAATTATGGGATACGACAAACATGTACCTAAAGCTTGTCCCAAGAAAAAGTGTCACTTGTTATTTTAATAAAATCTATTATAATTTTTTTTTAATCAAATGCATTTTTATGGAATTTTATGTAGAATTTAATGTATTTTTATATTTTTGTATTAAACCAGGTCCTGTCCTTGATTCATTCAGAAACTTCTCAGTTTTCTTTTAACACCTGCCATCAGCCTTTGTACATCAATATCTGTGATAAGTTTTGTCGCTTCATTCCACTTTCGCTTGAAGTTATTAAAGTCAGTAACATTAGATTTATGTTTTAATAACTTTTGTTTCATATGTGCCCAGTATTTTTCAATCGGCCTCAACTCAGGGCAGTTGGGAGGATTCTGGTGTTTTTCCACGTATTCGATGTTATTGGTTCTGTACCACTCTATCGCTTTCTTCGTGTAGTACACGGTAGCCAGATCGGGCCAAAACAGAATGGGCTTGTTATGTCGGTTTATGAACAGCAGCAATCGCTTTTTCATACACTCGTTGAGATATATATCGCCGCGGCGCCGTTCATATTAGTAATTAGCAAAGTATGGAGCCGTACGTTATTAGCAAAGTATGGAGTACTGCGTTTGCCGCACGAACAGATCGCCTGCCAAACGAGAACCTTTTTTGCAAAATTGTCTGTTTTAATTACCTTGTACTCATCACTGACTGTCTTTCTATCGAACCCAGAATAAAAATGATATCCAGGTAGTGTTTTGAAGTCAAGTTTGCAGTAAGTCTTATCGTTCATAACATCGCAGTAATTTTTAGACGTTAATTTCGAATAAAGTTTTCTAGATCTGGTTTTTGCTTCCGTCTGTTGCTTTGCATTTCTGTTAGGTACCTTAGATTGTTTAAAGGACTTTATAGAATTAATTGTCTTCACTCGTTGAACCGTTGATTTTGAAGTTTTAAAGTTTTTGGCTAAGTCTTTAACAGACAGGGTAGGTTTCTCTCGCAAAGCAACTATGACCGTTTTTTAAATTTTTTTATTCACAAACCCTGACCTAAGGCCACTTCCAGTCTTTCGACGTATGCTACCAGTTTCTTTAAACCGTTTTAGCACCCTTTGAACAGTTCTTGTAAACGTACTGAGCTCGTCTGCCACTTTTTTACAGAAATACCACGATTTTTAACGTATTTGTGCAATATTTTTTCATGTAACCTTTCTTGGGCCGAAGACATCTTTATAAATGTGAAATGGACAGTTGTTTATTTTTGATAACCAATTAATGGCATTCATATCTAACAGGACAACAACATATTGCATACCTTTTTGTTGGATTTTTTTAAATACCAGTGTAAATTGTAACGACACTTTTTCCTGGGACAAGCTTTACCTACTTTAGGGGATTAAAATAAAAAAAAATCTCGAAGTATAAGAATTATTACGTAAAGTCTTTGAATGCAGTATTACTAAGTTATGGAAATACATACTTTCCCTTCATATTCCTTAGTTTTGGGATCTCATGTATCCAGTAAACAGAAACAGACCGTTGATATATGGCATAGCAATTAGTCATCATAGCACCATTTTTATCAAACTACCTACAAAATTGTTAGAAATGCCTCAGAATCAGAAACTAACGTAACCTATGAATCTTTTCTCGTGCTCTACCCCATTTGGGGACAGAAGTCAGAAACTGTAATGTTTACATCGTTATATGTAACATACAAAACTAGCTTAGCACGACCAGGCGCGAGTCGAATCGCAAACGAGAAAACTTGTATCTTTAACTAGAAAATGACAGGTATTATATCTCGTGTACAAGTCGACTCTCGCTACTGTGTTCAGCCTATCGGGGACATCTAGCGGTGAATTAGTATAACAAAAAGGCTAAATCTCAGTAATCTCACAGCCGTTCACGGGTTACAGAAACACAATAGATAAGTTTAGTACCTATAGAAGACAATCAAGTGTGAACTAAGGCCAACCAGACGAGATAATAAACATAAACAACGGTACCGTTACTGAGTTACGTGGCGGTAGTCAGATTATTATCTCTATCCTTATCACTCGTATGCAGTTAATGGCGTCAACCTCTGAAACTTTGTTTACATTCTTTATCTCGTCTGGTTGGCCTTAGTTTAGGTATGTACTGCACGGCAGTCGCCCTAGGGATTCCAATTATGGCATATGCACATAAAACTATCGTGGGAGCGGCACTTGTGTCTAGTTGTTTGTTACTTAAATTAGGTACCTACATGTACACAATGTTACATATCTTGCTACGATTTCGAAATTGGCGAAATGCACTATTATTATATTTCAAACTTTGATAAATTTTACAATCACGCCTGTGTTCCCAGATGGGGTAAGCAAAGCACACGAAACGTGACGTAGACAAAACCATGATTACGACTACATCATGCTTTGCTAAACGTGGCACAGGATTTTTTTTTAATTCATGTGCTCTGCCTACCCCTCTTGGGAATACAGGGGTGAGAATATGTATTTATGTATGTATGCATGCTTTGCAGTCATTTCTAGCATAATTTTAGATTTGCAAAGATGGAAAGGTAGAATAGTGACAGGTTGCTAGCCTATAAAATATACTTACCATAACTTATTTCCTTAGGCGCTTACGATATCAACGGAAGAAATGGAGAGGTGTTCTATCCCGACACCATACAGGACTGCTGTACCTGTCCGTTCTGCAGGCTAGTGAATTACTCGGACGCACCGGGCAAATCCCAGTTCCCGCCGCATTCATACATTATTCATCCTGTATCTACGCTACGTTGCACGTAGACCACCCTGTACGTCGTAAACACAGTTTATCGGTCGGCCGTGAAATAAACAATTTAAATCACGGGTAATGGGAGAGAGGAGAAACTTGACTTAAATATAAAGACTAAGGATAGTAACAGCCAAAATACAAAGTAGAATTTCGTGAAAAAAAAACCTTTTAACTATCATTTTACGTCATTTGGTATTACTAGTTAATTGTGTTTTTGACGTGTGCTGTTACATACGAGTAAGTACTTTTTGTTTTTTAAGGTTCCAGACCCAAAAGGTGTAAACGGGACCCTATTACTCAAGACTTCACTGTCCATCCATCTGTTCTGTCTGTCGCCAGAATGTATCTCACCTACTAGTAGACAATAGCTAGACTGTTGAAATTTTCACTGATTACGTATTTCTATAGCCGCAATAACAACAAGTAAGTACAAAAAATAAAATAATTATTTATGGGGGCTCCTATTCAATCGTGTTCTTTTTCAGTTTTTGGTTCGAGCACGAGTCCGACTCGCACTTGGCCGCTTCTGTTACTCTCCGCATGTTTAAAAAATGCGATGAGTAAGTTTTTCGGTAGGTACTGAATATTTTTTGGTGTGTACCACTACCACGGGTGTGTACCTACATTTTGCTTCGACGTCTCGGAGGAATAGGTAAATGGCGGAATGGAGGAATAAATACATACATACATACAATCACACCTGTATCCCCAATTGGGGTAGGCAGAGCATATAAAACATGACATAGACAAAAACATGATTAAATATGTCTATTTCACAACTTAATATTAGGTTTGCAAACAGATAGAAGTACAATAGTGACATGTCGCTAGCCTGTCGCCTAAAGCGCACCTAAACCTATTTCCTTAGTCGCCTCTTACGACGTTCACGGAAGAAATGGAGAGGTGTTTTTAGATCCCGACACCACACAGGAATATATATCATTATTTATCTGAATTCGAGGTATATTTCATGTGATATTTTGCTACCCCTCTTGGGAATACAGGCGTGAGAATATGTATGTACCTATGTATGTTTTGCTGACAACTATACTATCCTTCCGACTGCCCGTCAATCTACGGGCAAGGGTCTCCGTTATATTTCACGCCGCGTTTTATGACCACCCAACGAATAAGAAAAGGGACTGGCGAAGTGCGGGTAAATCAACAAAGATCTTTCTGGAATTGAGTTAAACGAATGTGTAAATAAGTTTTTTTTGTGAAAATACACACGCTTATGGCTAACATACACGTAACAGTATACTTGCGCAAATCTGGACTTGCACAAGTATACTGTTACGTGTGTTGGAAGATAATTGCGCAAATATAATATACGTCTATTTGTGCAAGTCCAGGCTTGCGCAAGTATACTGTTACGTGTATGTTAGCCATTACATACGTCACGCCACGCCTGTATTCCCAAATGGGGTCAAAATTCACACACTTTCATACGACATGCCTGTAAATACAGTCAAGGAAATTGATACCTGTGCCATTTTGAACCTTTTCATAGTGAGTTTCATATTGCTTTGATTAGTAGAAACTATGTCACAGTGACATTTCTTGTGAAAAGGTACAAAGTGGCACAGTAATCAATTTCCTTGACTGTACATATTCCGAAGTGGGGTCGATGAAGCATACTAATGCCCGGCGCTGACTGCCGGCATGGCACGGCAGGTCATGGCAAAGGATTTGTTACTGATATTGATATAACTATTTTAAATCTTATTACTATGAGTTTAGAAATCATGTTACTTTATTTTGATACAACGATGCCGCGGCATGCCACAGCATGCCGAAGCATTCCACGGGTTATTTTACAGGATGCTGCGGCATAACTTGCCGTGCCGTTCCGTGCCATGCCGGCAGTCAGCGCCGGCCCTAAACGTTACAATAGTCAAAAGGATGACTGTTTCGTAGCTACTTTTACATACATTACATAGGTACATACATCACGCTTATATTCCCTAATGGGATAGCCAAAGCACTCGAAACTTCACAGATAAATTTCGTCGCCACTTCTTGCATATTTTTTAGGGTTCCGTAGCCAAATGGCAAAAAACGGAACCCTTATAGATTCGTCATGTCTGTCCGTCTGTCCGTCTGTCCGTCTGTCCGTCCGTCCGTATGTCACAGCCACTTTTTTCCGAAACTATGAGAACTATACTAATAAAATTTGGTGAGTAGATGTGTTCTGTGAACCGCATTAAGATCGTGACACAAAATTTTAAAAAAAGCAATAATTTTTTAGGGTTCCCCATACATGGAACTGAAACTCAAAAAAATTTTTTTCATCAAACCCATACGTGTGGGGTATCTATGGATAGCTCTTCAAAAATGATATTGAAGTTTCTAACATCATACTTTTCTAAAGTGAATAGTTTGCGCGACAGACGCTTCCAAAGTTGAAAAAGTTGTGTCCCCCCCCTCTAACTTCTAAAATATAAGAGTGATAAATCTAAAAAAAATATATGATGTACATTACCATAAAAACTATCAACGAAAATTGGTTTGAACAAAATCTACCAAGTAGTTTTTTTTTTAATAAATAAAATTAAAAAATATCATTAGTTTGAAAATCTGTCACTAGATGGCGTTGTAATCGGTTTGTACGGAACCCTCAGTGCGGGAGTCCGACTCGCACTTGGCCGGTTTTTTAGGTTTTGAGTTGGCAGGTACAACAGTGACAGGTTGCTGGCCTGTCGCCTAGAATATACCTTACGTAATCAATTTCCTTAGTGGCCTCTTACAACATTCACGGAAGAAATGGAAAGGTGTTATTATCAACCCGACACCATGCGGCACTTTTGCCATAGTTTTGAAATATTAATGAGAGGTTTACAGTGTCGTCTAAGACATCTTAACTTACTTCCTTTTTTGTCTCTTTTTTTACATACATACAAACATATTCTCACGCCTGTATTCCCAAGAGGGGTAGGCAGAGCGCATGAATTCAAAAATCCAGTGCCACATTTAGCAATTTCAGGGTATACAGCTGGTTAAACGTGATATTGCAGTGACAGGTTGCTAGCCCATCGCCCACAATACACTAACCCTTTCCCAGAGTCGACTCTTACGACACCCACGGGAAGAAAAGGGAGGTGCTATTCTAACCCGGCACCACAAGGGGAGGGCTCATTTTTAACCAAAAAAATACACTTGCAATATTTTTACCACATTACATCGAACAAGTTTAGTGTTACACTGTCAACAGAGAGCAAAACCCGATTTTGTAAACCAACTTGTATAAAGACAAAGGCGTAAAAGTAACTAAAACAGGCTAACACTCGTGGGACCCACAAAATTAAACGTACTGAGCACTGCGGTTTGTACACGAGACAAAACTCCAGTTTCCTTTGCAAGAGTGATTACGAACTCAATTCCAACACTCTTAGGTTTATATTGAAGTACTCTGAAGACGATAGAAACGACCTTTTTAAAATAAGACGGGTCGGGAGTCGACTGTGCATTGTTTCGTTTTTGGCAGCTCGCCAAAACAGCCAGTGTTCTCTACTTGTCGAATGTTTTGTCTCATTCAGATTGCTTCGTTTAGAAAGGGATGAGAGAGTGAGATGATGTGTAAATAGCTGTGCGAATCCACGGACGTAGAATTTCTGTGGCCCGGGATTTAGACAAACATTTGGAAGGATAAACTCTTCATTTGTTTCGTTGATGTCGTGAGAGGTGACTAAAAAAATAATTTAAGCTAGGCGACTGGCTAGCCGAATGCATGAAGCCGTGGTAGCCCAGCGGTTCGACCTGTGGCCTCTCAAGCAGAGGGTTGTGGGTTCAAACCACCGGGCTCGCACCTCTGAATTTTTCGGAATTTATGTGCGATATCGAATTTGATATTTATCACGAGCTATTCGGTGAAGGAAAATATCGTGAGGAAACCTACGCACAGCGACGAAGTAATTCAACGATGTGTGTGAAGTTCCCAATCCGCACTGGGCCCGCGTGGGAACTATAGCCCAAGCCCTCTCATACTGAGAGGAGGCCTGTGCCCTGCAGTGGGACGTATATAGGCTGATGATGATGATGATCATGATGATGACCAGCTAGCAACATGACAATGTCAGTATAGGGTAGAAGACTAAAAAAAACTATTTAGTTACCTAGCTAGTCCGTCAGAGAGATTACCAAAAAATATTAAACACGTATTTTTTATTTTATTTGACAAATACAAAATGACGATAATACAGCGCTTAAAAGTTTCGCGTGATGTCACTACATGGTACAATTTTTACCTAGGCGTGACGTCACAAGCCACTCCGGGAGTTTGATGTTTTTAGCTTTGTCGATGTTTAGTTATTCGATAAACCAAAAACCACGTGTGTAATATTTTTCCATAATCTAACGGACTAAATTAGGAATTACAGTCGAGTTCATAAATATATGAGTAGACTAATGCCAAATATGTAAACTTTTGCACCTTATTGTCAATGTCATAAAGGTGTACAGATAATTTTGTACCCTCAGTTTTGCTCATATATTAATGAACTCGACTGTACAAGTTTTTCACCCAGTCGACTTCCCTATTGTATCTTTTTCATAGTTTCGTCCGTACTCAACCAATTTTGCGGGATTTAATTTGTCGAATGTCAGGTCATTCTCCTCGGGAACTATCGTGTTTAACAGATATAAATATGTAAATACTAGCTTTCCGCCCGCGGCTTCGCCCGCGTGGAACTCGAATATATCGCGGTATAAAGCACAACTCTAAGAAAACTTCTCGTTTCAAACGACACACAGCGCCATCGATCTATCATCTATCGATGGATATCGATCTATCATCGATTGATATCGATCTATCAATCAAAATTTTTGTATTCCCTCGGGAACATCAATTTTTTCGGGGATAAAAAGTACCCTATTATTTAATCCGGACTTCTATCTTTATGTCTGCAAAATTTCAAAGCAATAGGTTCAGTAGTTACGGCGTGAAAGCGGAACAAACAAACAAACAAACAAACAAACTCACTTTCTGACTTATAATATTACTAAGGATTATGTATCTACAGTTATGCGGCAATTACACAAAGTCTTTCACCTAAAGCGGTCGCCGCACTTGTTCCTAACTGCCTTCTTTAACGAACGTCTTTCCACATGACTCCGCAAAATGGAAGAAATTTACAGTCGCGAACCGGGATAGTTGAGCCACTCGCCACTGTTCGCAATTTAGACGTGTAATCAATGACCGATGTGACCGACTAGATGTCAGCTATTGGATTAGTATTACACGACCAAGTTACAAACATAGGTAAGTGGCTCAACAATCCCTGTTCGCGATGGTACCACACTGGGGCTTTAGGATTTATGTTGGAATACTATTTAGTTTCGTAAGGAGTCACGTTTGGTGTCGGGTTTAGACTAACACCTATCCTTTTTTTCTGTGGATGTCTTAAGAGGCGACTAAGGTTTAGGCGACAGGCTAGCAACCTGTCACTATTACACCTACCAACTGAAAACCTAAAACTATATGCTAAAAGTCTATGTAGCGTTTGGTGTGGTCTGCCTACCCCATTAGGGAATGCAGACGTGATGTCTGATGTATGTACTATCGAACCAACTGATTCCTGACCCACCGTAGAACGTTGTCACGATAAACGTCATTAACATTTCCTTTGTCAAGCAATGCAATGTCACTATGACGTTCACTGTGAATAGGTTCTATGTTGGGTCAGGAATCAATTGGTTCGATGGTACTTATGTGTTTCAACGAAATAATTTCAAGAAATCTACTAACATCGGAATATCTAGCGAACAAACTACACCAGATAAGTCCCGAGCTGTCACATGATACACAAAAGCTTTTAATCCGTGACGTCATTAAAGCTTTCGTCTCGCATTGCAAGCTTTCAGCGAAGCTCCCTAAAGACCTAAAGTATTGTTTTCAAAATTGGAAATGTTGATCTGACAATCAACACAAATATTTTTCTGGAAAAGTCTCTGTTTCTTTGAAAATTTGTATAAGTGTATTCAACTGAACGCGAGTAAAATTCAATTTAATGACTTATTCTAAATCAAATTTTCACATGAAAAAAGTGGATAAGAGAGACTTATTTCGAGACTAAAATACAGGTTGTTTGCGTGTGCCTAAGTAGATAATTTAGCGGATAGAAGCGGGCATTTCCTATACAGGGTGCCCAGAAACTGACTGTAAATATTTTGACCATGGGGTATGCGCGTCTGAAACCCCCTGTGAAGTTTTTTCCCGGATTTTTCATGTTAAAATTTTTTTAAATTTGAAATGAATGCCCAGTTTTTTGTACTCCAGCCCTTAATCAACCGCGTAGTACGGTCGACCAAGAAAGTGGTCTACACTTTTGACAAAAGTTTCTGTGAGATCAAAATTGTCACAAGGTTGACATTGTCACTGTCATAATATTATGGCGAGGGGAAATCGACCTTGTTGTTTCATGAGGTTCAAATGAATATCGATCTTGAGGGGGTAGACCAATTTCTTGGTCGACTGTAACTATCGGAATGTCGAATGATTGCAAGTGCGTATGCGCCGGCTAACGGAACCTAAAGTAAGTAAAACACAGGGCGCAATGACTTGAAAAGCGATGAAACATTTGTATCCCACAAGGTCAATAATGTCAATCTAATGCATGATTTCCACCAAACGGCCGGAATCGGAAAGAATTTTATGGTCTTTAAACGGTACTGAACCTTACCGTCACTGTGTTTAAGTCTACATTACCAAGCAGCGTACAAAAGCTAGGTGACGTACGTCGCCCGCGACCACGGAATACAAAAATAAGGTAAAGTAAACTTAAACACAGTGACCGTAAGGTTCAGTATCGTTTAAAGACCATAAAATTCTTTCCGATTCCGGCCGTTTGGTGGAAATCATGCATTAAAGAAATGTTTTCTCTTTTGGTTAAATGATTCCTTAATTATGTATGACTGACGTAACGACAGCTTTTAAAAATGTTGCTGTATATATCGAAAATAAAACTCGCTAATAAGTCATGAGACAAACCTCATAAAAGATTGGCTAGCTTTTATCGCAGTTTCTTTGCTACATGCCACTGACCGTAATATTATAACAAATAGAGCTCCGAGCTTTATTCCTATCTTTATGGGTTACCAATATCTGAAGATTAATATCTATGGCTCCATCCTATTCTGGCTAACTGCGGGTAAGTGAGATAGCGATAGATATACGAGTACGATCAACGATCAGTTCATAGTACCTTGAGAATATGTCATACTGTGCACTTTTAAACATAAAACGATAATGAGACTCACTCAGAGTGAAAGCATACACTTTGTACCATCACGAACAGGGATTGTTGAGCCACTTATCTATGTTTGTAACTTGGTCGTGTAATACTAATCCAATAGCTGACATCTAGTCCGTCACATCGGTCATTGATCACACGTCTAAATTGCGAACAGTGGCAAGTGGCTCAACAATCCCGGTTCGTGACTGTACTTTTAGATTGTTCTGTACTTGCTATTTTGATGCTGTCGTAAGGAAATAGGTTAAGGTATACTTTAGGTGACAGACTAGCATCCTGTCACTATTGTACCTACCTATTAACTTTACAATCGTGGCTGCGAAACCTGAAATAGCCATGGTCTTGACTATGTAACGCTTCGTATGCTCTGCCTACCCCATTTGGAAATACCTACAGTCGTGATGCATGTATTTAATAATAACGTAATTAATTTAATAGTGTAATTTTTAAGTGTCTCTTATTATTCTGTCAAACATTTGAACATTAATTAAGGAAATATTTAACTAAAGCAAGAAGCGCGGTTTCCTCCGCCTGTTTCAGAACAGACGAACTAACAAACAAGTTGTCTCATCAACTTCATTGTCTCGGAATATGAAATGAACTCGCAGACACTTCGCGCCTTGAGACCGCCGTGTAGAAGCAATTTAAAACTGTATTAAAACACGAGTTAAACTAAAATTAGTTGTCAAATGACATTACATAAATGTCACGTCTATAATTGCTAGTATTAGCTAGCAGGGGTACAAAATGTTACATATACAAAACATGATTCTGTAACCATTTGTGGCTAATTCCAAAAAAGTGGCACCGGCAGGTTAAAGTGTTTTTTTTTTCTGTTTGCCTTAAAATGTGATTTTATATGTCTCATTAGTATCAACATATTTGTTGGAGGGAACGAATTTGCTGTAAAATTGTGAGAGTTATGATTATGACGAGTTGAAGTTTTGACCATAAATTTCAAATTGTCATAACTCTAACATTTTTACAGCAAATTCGTTCCCTCCAACAAATATGGAACTAAAGATATTTATTAAATCACATTTTTTCCCAATAAAGGTCAAAAGGCAAACAGATTTTTTTTTCACTTTAACCTGCCGGTGCCACTTTTTTTGGAATCACCCTTATAGCATATTTATTAGGTAGTATAGTTGAGTTGCCTGCATAGTGTTAGGATAAATGAATACCTCCTCGTTTCTTTCGTGAATGTCGTAATAGGCAACTAAGGAAATAGATTTAGGTATGCTTTAGGCGATAAACTAGCAACTTTTCACTATTCTACCTCTTCCATCTGTTTTTAAAACAAAAATTATGATAGAAGTGGCTGCGAAACGTGATTTTTACACTTTTGCAGACACCGCATGCGGCATGCGGCTTACAACCCAGTATTGCCGCCAGGTTATTTTTGGTTAGTTACTTGTGTATGAAGCTTTTATATTACGAAAGCATCAAATGTAATGTTAAGTAATGGAATAAATCAGCATGCGATGCGAAGTTGAGCTCGCCGCATATATTTCAAATCATTTGCATATTAACAATCATAAATGTGGAGTGCAAATGTGAACGTATGTTATGTAGGTTACAAAAGCTTAAGTGGAAATGTTGACTTGCTCCGTAGATATGCTTTGTTTAGCACATCTAAATATTCGATCGGTCGTTGGGTTTAAGTCTATTTTCAATTCTTGGATACTGAATAGTTTAGTGGTGCTCTCGAAATAATGAACAATGTTTACACCCTAAAAATAAGTGGTTTGGCCGCGTTATTTTATAAGAAAAAAATCTACTAATTTATTTATTCTATAATCTGGATTTAAAAGTTTATTAGAGCCTTCAAAAATTTGTACTAATTTTCATCCTTTGTCGGACCGACGGCTTAACCGACCGTACGCGCGTACCGTCAGCGTAACATTGTACGCGTTCATAGACTTCAATAGATATAGCAACGTCGACAGACGGTCAGCGGTGATTGTCGGTCGAGCATATTTCCAGCCTTAGACATACGATGTCATGTTTTGTTTTAC
Source organism: Adoxophyes honmai (assembly GCA_005406045.1). Lineage (NCBI taxonomy): Eukaryota > Metazoa > Arthropoda > Insecta > Lepidoptera > Tortricidae > Adoxophyes > Adoxophyes honmai. The sequence goes on along the minus strand of BHDV01006433.1, from coordinate 55,614 downwards.
TTTGGAGCAGGGGTTGGCAACATGCGGCCCGCGACTAGCCTCTTTGTGGCCCGCGAACTTTGAATTTTGAATACTATGCTGAATACCTGTGACCCTGTAACAAAAGCATTCGTAAATGTGGCTCTTCATTACATCATTTCGCCGAATTGTGGCCCTTGACTGCTAAAAGGTAGCCGACCATTCCTTTATTGGGACCCGAAAAATAACAAAAGTATGATTTCATTATTTTCGAATGCGGATGCGTGCCTCTACTGCCGCATGTACACTTAGCAAGGCAACAGATCGCCCACCTGTCATTTTCTTACGTCACTAGTTAGACATTGACAGCTATAGTCTATCTCGCACGACTTACCGTTTATGCCGGTTGGTCTATAAAAACGCCTTCTTAGGTTATTTTGAGCTGTAAATTAATAATTCTACAGCATAATTATCCGTAAACGGCGTCGGCCACGTCTTAAATATTTTAAAGGCAAAGGCTCGTTTCGTATAATGCCATAAAGTTGTCGGGTTAGAAAAGTTTTTTAATGTTTGTGAAATTTTATACGCGTGTGCAGATCAGATGCTACAGTAAAGAGCGTCTAGTGTAATGAAAACGATGATGAATTCGATAATGATTTCGTTTGCGAATTAACGCGAAATTCTATAGAAATTTAGACAGCGCCGCCAGCGGAACCTTTGCACAACTACCGCGGTCGATATTCGCAATTTAAGTCGCTAACGAAATCGTTATCCAACCCATGACCATTTTGATTACACTAGACGCTCAGGTCGCGCGGTGAGTTGAGAGCGCACGGCAAAAGTAGAAGGAGTATAAGTACCATCGAACCAATTGATTACTGACCCACCATAGAACCTATTCACAGTGAACGTCATAGTGACATTGCATTGATTGACAAAGGAAATGTTTATGACGTTTATTGTGACAACGTTCTGCGGTGGGTCAGGAATCAGTTGGTTCGATAGTACATAATAATATGTGCAGTAGTTAATCAAAAATTGGGTCTATTTGGTATCCAAGGAGCGAGAGGGGTAGACGGTGACAAACAAAACAAAAACCTAAAAATATGCCAGAAGTGGCTGAGAAACGTTAAATAGTCATGATTTTAATTTGTAACGTTTGCATTATGTACCATCGCGAACAGGGATTGTTGAGCCACTTACCTATGTTTGTAACTTGGTCGTGTAATACTAATCCAATAGCTGACATCTAGTCGGTCACATCGGTCATTGATTACACGTCTAAATTGCGAACAGTAGCAAGTGGCTCAACAATCCCGGTTCGCGACTGTACCTATGTATTTTTTCCATGGAGGTCGTAAGAGGCGACTTAAGAAATAGGTTCGGTGTGTTTCAGGCGACAGGCTAGCAACTTGCCACTATAGCTGTCCAAACCCAAAAAACGCTGCTTATGGCAATACAGGAAGCAGGGTGAGCCGAAGTCATTCGCAACCACGTTAGACCATAAGCCTGCAATCCCCAACAACCGCCAAGCTAGTCCTTCTAAATCTGACTAACATTAACACTACAAAAGGTCAGCACATAGCAACTAACCCAAAAGGTCGTATATCTATAAGAAATATACGGCACTTATGCCTTTTTAAGTTGCAAAGCTAAAACTCGTAAATTTTACTATGACTTAACCCCTCCTTTATGAAGGTTATTCAACACGTTCAAATACCCAGTTGAAATACGCTCGGATTCTATCTCACTCTAACAAACGACGCTACTACGTGGGAGAGCGAGATAAAACATCAGTGAAAGTCAGACTTTTGCTACATCGAATAAGGTCGGGACGTTTAGCGCATTAATAAGAAAATAATAAACGAAGTAAGGCAGTTCTATTTTAGACTTTACCATGTGATCTGAAAGTTCTAATTTGCACAGTTTGAGCTAAAGAGTCCAGAGAAAATAAGCCACTTAAAATTGCTGTTATGTAATTGCTTTTTTCATTTGTTTTATGTTTACAAATTCTCCCTCAGAAGGGCGTGTAAAAAACTATTTTATTTATGTTATGTGTCATACAAAAATAAAGTAAAACGGTATTTCTGGTAGATATAAAAGCCAAATATACGTACATACATAAACGTGACGTTTGTGTTCTCAAATGGGGTAGGTAGAGCACTTGCAAATGAGGTTGGAGAAGTAGGAATACTCGTAGATGTATATTGCAGCTTCTCTTTTCGTCGGTGTGAACAAATAAGTTTCCTTTTTGCTTTTCAAAGGTTGGCTGTAAGAGAACTCAAAGGATAAGTCCGCTTTTGTATTTCACCATTTTGTTTAAATATTTTTTTACTAGCTTTCCGCCCGCGGCTCCGCCCGCGTGGAACTCGGTTATGTTGCGGTATAAAGCACAACTATAAGAAAACTTCTCGT
>BHDV01006433.1:28151-47383 GCA_005406045.1 Adoxophyes honmai | reverse complement strand
AAAGACTCTATTTAATTACACTAACCCAAGACTTATATAGAGTAACATAGTGGGAGAGTGTGAGTGTGGCGTAGCCCACACTACAATGAGTTTGCGTGAGAGACACTTCTAAAGTGGTAAAATATGTGTGTGCCCGTGACAAACAAAATTGCCTACTTTGTGTTTGAGAAAAATGAGCTCTTCCTATTTGGCTTACGTCCGCTCTTAAAAATAAAGGTGTGTTCCAGCGCACGGGAAGTGTGAAGTCATAAGCGCAACGTTTGGAAACACATAAACCTTCATGTATACGAGGCTTATCTTTACCTGTTACGGTGAAATGAATTTACAACAAAGTAAATTTAAAATTAAAGCTCAACCACCTAAGTTGTGGCCACGTGGCGTTACTTTTTTAACGGTCAGATCTTCTCACAATTAAAAAAACCCAAGGCGTATTAATATTATAAATAAATAATCTATATCTATTTATCTATATCTATATCTATCTTCTTCTATATCTATCTATATCTATATCTATATCTATACTAATAATAAAATTCTAACAGGGTTGATGTCTGTACATTAAAGATAAATGAGAAAAAAATAATACAGGAGGCTTTTATCAACGCAATAGAACCCAAAACAATGATTTTTAGAATTATTGTCTGTTTGACTGTTTGTCTGTTTGTCCGTTTGTCTGTTTGTCTGTTTGTCTGTGAGTTTGTTCGCGATAACCTCAGGAACGGCACGTAGAAGGATGCGGTTTTCACTAATATATTGCTGGAAGCTTCACTTAACATTTAGGGTATGTTTTATTTAAATCGGTTTACAAATAAAAACGTCTGAGAATCAGAGTTATTAGAAGCCAGAGTTAAATCGAAGTCCACGCGAACGGAGTCGCGGGCACAGCTAGTAATAAATAATTAATATAAGGAGATTTATAAGCCGACTTAGAATCTTAGTGAAATAAAACGCATCTATTCTTGTTTTTTACATCGAGATTAGCTCGGCCTGTTTCAGACCATTTCGTGACCATCATCTGGAGCTGGCTGATTGATTAAAGAAATTGTCTCGAAACATGTCGAGCTAATCTCGATATAAAAAACGTGAGTAGATCCGTTATAGTTCACTATGAGTGAGTCTCATATACGTAATATTCACAACTAAGCGAGCAAAATACTGTTCATTTCATTGCTGATACAGTGACGTGGTAACGACAAAACTTGGCGGGTGAATGACCTTTCTGGAATAAAATCTTTCCAACAACAATCTAAACTGACGCCATAGATTGGCTGAGATTGGGCAACGACAGACGACGCGTCTAGACGTCGACGACGAGACAAGGATAAATATTAAATGATTTTATAAGTTATCGAAGGAGAAAGTTATAGTGTAGTGGAGAAAATGTAGGTTTGAAATTACATTTTCTAATTTCTTCTGTCGATGTTGTAAGAGGCGACTAAGGAATAGGTTAGGTATAGTATGTTTCAGGCGACAGGCTAGCAACCTGCCACTGATACCTCTTTCATATTTTTAACCCTAAAATAATGCTGCAAGTGGCTGCGAAGCGTGATATAATCGTAATCATGGTTTTGTTTATGTCACATTTCGTGTGCTACCCCATTTGGGAGCACAGGCGTGATTGTATGTTTGTATGTAGGTATGTATGTACTATGTAACTCTTTATTGTACAAATAATCATGACAAAATAACAGACAAAACAGAACGTAAGTACAAAGGTGAACATATCCCAAAAGGGATCTATTCGTGCTAACCTTCAAGTATGTATGTATGTATGTAAGTTTGTATGTATGTATGTTTCAGGTGATAGGCTACCAACCTGTCACTGATACCCTTTTAAGTTCAAGTTTAATTATTCCTGTCCACTTATGATTGACACGACTGTCACGATATGATATAAATAGTAGTCATTATCAAGTCTTTATATTTTTTGCGTCGTTCATTGCAAATATTGTACTATCGAACCAACTGATTCCTGACCCACCGCAGAACGTTGTCACAATAAACGTCATAAACATTTCCTTTGTCAAGCAACGCAATGTCACTATGACGTTCACTGTGAATAGGTTCTATGATGGGTCAGGAATCAATTGGTTCGATGGTACACAATAACTTGTACAACTACATACAACAGGTGACTTACTTAAGTTTTTTACCTATACACTGGTTTTGCGTAAATGTAGATGTAGAATGAAAAATGTAATAAACAAAAATAATATTGCGCTGCAAATGAAATATTTTCCCTTGAGGTGTCAAGGGACGTTTCCAACAAAAACAAAGTTGGGAATTTCTGGTCTAGACATGAAATTCTAGATTATTAGAGACTATTTCAAGTTTATCGGTAGAGTCTTTCTTGGCTACGTTTCATACGAGCCAGAGCGGCAGGTGGCTTGAAAATACTATACCTATATATCTTTCTAGGCCATCGCACGAGGGCGCTCTGAATTTATTGAAGAAGTTTAGTCTATGTACTACTACTAAGTATGTATGTATTACTGCATTACATTTTATTTGGTAGCTAGGAGAAACGACGGCAAACATTACCTTGATTAAAATTCTGAAATATTTTTGGAGATAATTTACTAAAGTACATTCGTCTAAAATGTCTTTCGTGAATGTCATAATAGGTGACTAAAGAAACAGGTTTAGGTATGCTTTAGACGACCGGCTAGCAACCTGTTACTATAATACCTCTTCCATCAGTTTAAACCTAAAATTTTGCTGGAAGTAGGTGCGAAGTGATGTAGTCATGGTTTTGTCTGTGCCACGTTTCGTGTGCTACCCCACTTGGGAACACAGGTGTGATTGATTGTATACAGGGTGGCAGGAAAAGCGTACGCACCTGCAATCGTTCGATTTTGTGATTGTCTAAGAGCCGGAGTACAAAAAGCCTGGGCAATATATTCAGATTTTATGAAAATTCGGAAAATTACAGGGGTTTTCAGACGCGTTAAGGTTAACGCCAAAATATTTACGGTCAATATCCGGCCAACCTGTGTAAAAGATTAGAAAATCATATTTGCAGATAGTACAGTCAGGGAAATTAGATGTTTAGCAGGTTGAGATACTTCTAAAATTGGAGTTATTACTATTTCCAGCCAGTTGCATGACATAAATACTCAATATTGAACTTCATGGTGAAGTTTGTCCTACAATGCGAACAAATTATGAAGGCGGTCAACCTGCTAAACATTTAGATTCCCTGACTGGACATCCCATTCGAAGCATATCCCATACAGTCAGATCAGTGATAGGGCAACAAAGTTTGCCGACTACGTCGACCTACTTTCCTGATAAAAATAAACAGTTGAAAGCTTTTAAACTGACGTATGTTTGTGATGTAAGAGTTTTATTGACGTTTAAAAGAACTGAGATGTGTCTGTTTGCTCTAGAAGAAAGCTTAGCAAAAATTTATTTGTAGTATTTTTGCCAACCATATTTTATTATCATTAATCATCCTACATACATACATACATATTCTCACGCCTGTATTCCCAAGAGGGGTAGGCAGAGCACATGAATTCAAAAGTCCAGAGCCTCGTTTAGCAATTTCAGGGTAAGCAGATGGTTAAAAGTGGTATTGCAGTGACAGGTTGCTAGCCCATCGCCCACAATACACTAACCCTTTCCCAGAGTCGTCTCTTACGACACCCACGGGAAGAAAGGGGGAGGTGCTATTCTAACCCGGCACCACACAGATCATCCTAGACATCCTAGACATCCTATATTATTAACATACAATTTTTAATTTATCATTTTATAGTAAGCTAATAGAAAACCTTTAAAGATTTAAAATACTCTATACTTTGAAATACTCGTTACAATCACAGATACTATTGAAAGATTACAGGATCGTTTTCAAACGCGCGTCTCAAGCGGACGGCAACTCTCGGACTGGCCCCAAATGTTCCGAGATATCGTGTCTATGAGCTGTTTATATGTGCGTTGCTGGAGCGCACTTTGTATGGAGATTGACTTCTGTACAGTCGAGTTCATAAATATATGAGCAGACAAATGCCAAATATGTATATGTAAACTTTTGCACCTTATTGTCAATGTCAGAAACATAAAGGTGTACAGATATTTTTGAACCCTCACTTTTGCTCATATATTAATGAACTCAAATGTACCGATGTGTTTTGTGACACGTGTTAAGCCATTTAATAATTACTTAACAGCATTATGGCGTGCAGTTAGATTGACTGTACTTAAATTACATTAGTGGATACATGTTGATAATAGAGTGATGCCTTTTAACGAATTTCAATCAAATTATGAGTTTCATAGTTGGGTAGTTCAGTGCCCAGTCAAAAATGTTGGATAAACTCTTACACGCTTTCGTAAGGAAAAAATATTTTGATTTGGTGTGGTGACGGGTAATATCTTCCGTGGAAGTCGTAAGAGGTGACTAAGGACATAGGTTTAGGTAGGCTTTAGGCGACGGGCTGGCAACCTGTGATTATGATTAATAAACCTATTCCACCTGTTTTTAAACGTAAAATTATGACAGAAGTGGCTGAAAACGACAAACAGTCGTGACTTCTTGTCTATGTCAGATTTCACGTGAAAACACAGTTGTGACTGTATGTATGTGTGTATGTAGGTAATATCTATATAAAATGTATCCTCTCGCGAGTAAAGTGTCTTATTCGAAACTATATTTTATTCTCATTTAGTTGAATCCGCTATTTCATTTACATTACCAAATCGATTTCAATTCAAAATATTTACTTTCATAAAAAGTAAAAGTACTTAACAGTATCACTCTGAACTTGAGCTTAAAGTATGTTTAACAACAAAACATCTACGTATACGACGAAGTCTGTTAATAGTAAATCACAAACACAAACTTCAATACCAAGGGATTGCAACCAAACACAAAGAACTCGTACCGCAGCCCTTAAAACTGCATAGCAACTGCAAACCTCATTGAAACAATTGAAATTTACATCGCAAAAACTTGAAACGAACATAATTAATAGACAAACTACAAACCTTTGAGACAATCCAAAACGTCACATAAAAACCATCACTCAAATCACACAAAAACACTTTTGCGACACAAAAAAGCAAATTAGAATCACTTCATGGGCAACACTAATTCTATTTGGAATTTGAAACAAAAGAGCGCGCGAGAAACCGGCATTTGCGTGAAATGCCGCAGGCGACTGAGCACTGCAAGGCTATAAAGCTTTCGGGGGAAATTTGTGGGTTGCCAGCGGGTGGGAAAATCTCCCGGAATTTGGGGTATTTCGCTTGCGGTCAGCCAGATTGTGTTATTAAATTTCTTTTGAAAGTGTTTTTAAATGTTGCTGGGCTCTACGAACGTGTGTAGTAAGTTGTTACGGCTAACTTTTAAACGCAGGGAAAAGAGTGATGTTTTAATTTTAAGTTTGACGGGTATAAGTGACTGTGTCTGTCTGTGGCACAACTCTCAAACGGATAGTCCGATTTTGGAGATTTTAGGAGAGGTGTCATTTCATTCTAAACCCGACACAACACGACACCGCGGCATGTGTTCAAATAATGAGGAAAAAAGCGTAACATTTCAAATTACGACAAAAAACTTAGGTCAAGTTTTATTATGCCAAAAACTTTATTATACACCCTTGTGAATCACACCTTACATTTCTATTTAACTTAACCTTGTCTTTGCGTATTTGATACCCAATCGCGAACGATGGCGTCCGAGACTGTTAATTGCAAATTATCGAAGCTAATTTTGTAATTAAACAGCAAATGGGATCGACGGGAGCGAATTCTGTGTAGGTGTTGCTTACAGCACGGATTTGAATAGAATATCGTAACTAAGTAAGTAAACACTTTATTGTACAAAAATATACGTGACACAATTTTTTGCATTTTGCAAGCAAATTGGTAAAGTACAAAGGCGGACTTATCCCTTAAGGGCACTTACAGCCAATCTTTAATAGACATAGAGGAAACTTAATTAGGTACTGAGACCGACAAAAGAGAGACTACAATTAACTTAGTGGAGTATCGTACAATCACAAAATACTTACAATAACCAACTGAAAAAAAGTAAATAGTAATAATACCATTACATACTAGATATACAAATACAACAACAATATATAAATACAAAGAAACAAGAAATCCCCTGTGTGGTGTCGGGATAGAATAACACCTCTCCATTTCTTCCGTGAACGAGGCGACTAAATAAATAAATCAGTACATTTCAGGCAACAGGCTATCAACCTGCCACTCACTTAAACTTAGATACCTACATACATCACATGCAACAAAGACTGACAAGGTTCCATCGCGGGTCAAAGGCCGTTAACTCGTAGGCGTAGGTGTATCCACCCTTCCTTAATGAATGCGTCACGGGCAATTACCTACTTGTGGTCGTTTTACTTTTGCTGTCCTTTTTCCGAGTGAATAAATTAGGGTATAAAAGATGGAGGTAAGTCAGCTACGGGTTTAAAAGAGGTAGAGTTTGATTGCCGAGCATCTGATACTCCGTAGAGTTTTGACACAGATAGGCGTCAGTGGGTAATAGACTAAAATCCAGCCTACTTCTGCCTACTACAGCCGTGTCTTGTCGGGTTAAGAATAACACCACTCTGTTTCTCCCGTGAATGTCGTAAGAGGCGACTACAGAAGTAGGACAAAATATATTTTTTAGTTACTTAAAAACGGGTAAGTTTTTTATATTAACATAATATTAAGTTTTACCCCCTTAGGGGGCGAATTTTCGAAAACCCTTTCTTAGTGCTCCCATACGTTATAAAAGAAACCCCTGTGACAAATTTCAAGTTTCTAACTCTGATAGGTCTCATGATGAGATCTAATAGATTTCATAGGTCTGATAGGCCCTGCGTTGATTATCAGATTTATCAGTCAGTCAACTTCTCCTTTTATACGGTGTGTTTAGTACACAGATTACCAAATTGCACTTGCCTCTGCACATCTTTTAACATATTTTTGAGCTCTCTTACATTTTTTTTTGTCTTCTTGAAAAATCCTCAAGGCCCACTCGTAGAAACTTAACTTGCAAAAAAGTGGTAATTTTTTTAAAAAATAACAAAAAAACTGCAGCGGAACCTAATTTTTTTTAAAGGGTGTGAAGATATAGAGAATATTAGAGAATAACCCCACGTAGTCGCAATTTAATTTGGCAAACTATGTTACCAAACATCCTGTAAGACAGATAGAAGATATACGTGCATCCAAATGCATGGTTCGTTGTCACGCGGCAGCGACGTGTCTATGAGTCGCGCGACTATTTCCCACGCGGCGACAAACTTTCATTAGGCGGTCGCATGATTCTATAATTAAAAGCAAGATTGTTCGGGCTTTATTCTAGAATATACGGTTTCTATTGTCCTCACATAGTCTGGGTAAGGTAAATGCTGGAGTGCTGGACACCTTCCCATTTTTTTAATGCGTCGCAATGTTATGTTTGTTTATAAATTAACGCAAAATTGCTGTAGGATTTTTTCAAGATGAAAGAAACTCTTGTTTAAGGGAAGTCGATTTATATGGTCATAATACCAAAACATCTCAAAATTTGTATTAATGTTATTCGATCCGATTGCATTAGTATATGTCAAGTGATTTATCTAACAAGTTCTTTGTTTTATTGGAATCTAAAAAAATATCAAAGCCACAAAATACGCATTTGTCATATTGTAATATTTCATATAGTTATTTTTAAAGGTCAGGTTTATGTCATAATTTTCCAAAAAGATACGATTTATTTATCATACGGATTATGACTAAATATCGTTACACCAATTATATTACGACAATAGAAATGAATGAGAAACAATGTAAACCCTCCATAAACTTTCAGGTAAAGCCACAAACACTCGTTACAACAAATATTCTAGTTAGACCGCCTTTAATAATAGCGTAGAAATTAATCTTGGGCACGACATCGCGATGTTTTGCGATTTTTTGTTATGATTATGCTCCTACAGAAACACGATGAGTTTTTTCTATTTACCCACGTTGCTATCGATACTAAAAATATACAAAGACGCGTTGTTTGAAGGTTACTGCACACAGAGAAATCTTTCAAATATTTCCAGTTTAAACGTATGATGAAAAATGTTTTGGAATACGTACAGGAGAGAAATAGATTTGGGTTATTTATGTTTTTGGGTCGACATAAATAATGGTAACAGGTAAACACTTGACATATTCACAGAATACTTCGTTGTACTTCTGCTTAAAAGTAAATAATTAAATAATAAAAATAAGTATTTAAGGAAGACTCCCTTACAAAAGACGTGATTTATTTTAGTTTGTTGCTGGAAATTAATAACTGCAATTCGGTAGACACTCGAAAAATGGTATGTGATTGGGCGATGAAACGGAACCCTTCGTGCACGAGTCCAACTCGCACTTGCCCGGTTTTTTTTGCAGTAAAGCCACCTATTTTCTCCCTATCGTTTCTTCTTTTTAGGGTTTCGTACCCAAAGGGTGAAAAGGGAACCCTATTACTAAGACTTCGCTGTCTATCCGTCTGTCTGTCTATGTGTCACTAGACTGTATCTCAAGATCTGCGATAGCTACACAGTCGAAATATTTACAAATTAAGTATCCATTTCTGTTGGCGCTATATCAACAAATACTAAAATGAAAATACGCCCTTTTTGCCTATTTTTGCTCGATCCCAATAAAATGAAAACAGGTAGGAACTTGTTTATCAAATCAATGGTACGGAACCCACAGCGCGATTTCCACTTACACTTTTGTTTTTTTTTTTGTAATGGTAATTTTATAATGTTTTAAAACTAAACAAAGCCTATTAGCACGTGTTTTTTAAAACGATGTGGCCCAAATTGTCGCCTGCTTTACACTACTTGATACTTTTTAGTCTTTACTTTGATCTTGGCTGATTTAACCAATTTTACGAAACATCGTTAGTACAAAGGAAATGAGATATCGTCCCGGGAAAGTCATACTCCAACGAGCAGAGGAAATTACACAAATATATCGCCCTATAGTATATACAACGTGAGTTATGTCCTTTTAAAACGGTTTGTTCGTCCGTACCTTTTTATAGCTTGCGAGCTAACTAGGGGGTTTTGGACTTGGCACAAACACTGTGAATCTATTGGGAATAAACCTTGTTAACCAATCACATTCGGACTATTACATAACATTTAAATAATCGCAATTAAGACTTTCATTTTACAAATTCAAAAACATAATTCAAAGACAAAAATTTTTCTAAAGCTAAAGTTTTTTTCGCGTGTGAAAAAAGTATAAAATATACTCACCACATGCGTTGTCCACGCACAAATCGAACTATCGCTGGACGCACTGATCACACATTTTCACTGCACTGAGTCCACTGGAAATCCTTCACTTTTTTATCGTCCTCGGTGGCCTTTCCAATCGAATAGCAAATCGATTCCTAAATCGATTCCTACATTAAATCGAATTCGACAATCAAAATGTCCGGCCTCCCTCACCGCCGGACCGTTTGAATTTAGAACGAACACTCTGGCGCATGCTTGCCGGCCGATTTCTAAATTTAAATTCGCTGGGCGAGTATTTTCAGCCAGCTTCCGATGACCCACTCTCAATATTGTTGTCGTAGAGTTTTTTGAACAGTTCACACCTAACTAAAGCTCAAGTTTGGATGGTCGTTTGGTAATTATTTTGACTGGGAAATAAATATAAGACAACCCGGGCGAACTGATTAATCTTGCTAATTATCGTCACCCAATCGTAACTTCGCAAGAAACAAAATTTGCAAAAAACGTGCAAAAAATTTGCAAAAAATTTGTTGTAACTGGACAGTGTTTCTCCTTTAGTTTTTTTTTTCGCAGGACGATGAGGTTACTTAATTTTATTATGCATCACGCCTGTAGTCCTAACTGGGATAGGCAGAGCACACGAAACGCTACATAAATAAAACCACGACTATTTCACGTTTCATTTAGGTTTTTTATTTTAGAGGTACCTATAATAGTGACAGGTTGCTAGCATGTCGCCTAAATTATACCTATAAGAATGTACATCCTATCCTACAGCTAAAAGAACGATGATAAAGGCTTCCACACATGAAGCTACTCAAAAAGAACTACATAGTAGTTTACAAACTGAAATTAGTAGAGTTGCTTGAGCGTCACTGCCCATACATTCAAATTGAAGTTCGAAGCGACTAGTGACCAACTAGTTACTAAACGAAATACGAGAAACGCGGCGTGCCGGTCGCCACGCTACTGTTAACCCGAGTTTCTGTGTTTGTGTTGCCAATTTAGTGACTTTGTCGCGACGACTTATGCTCAAGTCTTAACGACTAGCGATGCATAAGTGATTATGATTACAATATAATTTGATACGTATTTTAATAATTAAAACGCAATGATGTACCATCGCGAACAGGGATTGTTGAGCCACTTACCTATGTTTGTAACTTAGGTAAAGTCACCTATAATGGACAAGGACCAGTAATGGACAATGACTCTTATTTACTACCCGCTAAGGAAAAGTCATTTGTTTTACAACAATCAATTCACAACTCTATGGTCTTTAAATTATGAATGAAGTGTCCATCACTGGTGCTTGTCAGCTTAAACCGTCCATAACTGGTGCCGTTACCTTTGGTCGTGTAATAATGTGTAAGCTGACATCTAGTCGGTCACATCGGTCATTGATTACACGTCTAAATTGCGAACAGTGGCAAGTGGCTCAACAATCCCGGTTCGTGACTGTACAATATGAAACTTTTAATTAAATAATTTTAGGGGATTTTTTATCTCTAGGACTTGAGCAAAAGTCGTCACTTCTAGCGACAAAGTCGCTAAATTGTCAGGACATAGAAATTAGAGTTTGGTTTCGTCACGTGTGAGTAGCGTCGTGAGTGATGTACAGTCACGAACCGGGATTGTTGAGCCACTTGCCACTGTTCGCAATTTAGACGTGTAATCAATGGCCGATGTGATTGACAGATGTTAGCTATTGGATTAGTATTATATGACCAAGTTACAAACATAGGTAAGTGGCTCAACAATCCCTGTTCGCGATGGTACAATTACAATTACTAACTGGTTTATTAATCTAATTACTAATCGGTTTCCTCACCTTTGAGCTACATGTAAGAAAGTTCTGAAACTTCGTTGAATCATTTAGTAGTTTTGTTAAATGTCAAAAGGTAGAGCCCTTACTGAATTAGTAATTAGGCATTTTGCGAAATGTCAACTTATAATAAGTTATTGGTATGACAAATAAATATTTAATAGCTTTCAATAGGTCATGTACATAATAATAACATGATGAAACATTTTATAAAAGTTTTTTCTAAAAAAAAAATTTGGAATTAATGACTGCCTACTTTGGTTCATCTAATTAACCATTTAATATGAAAGTATGTAATTTTGTTATATCTGAATAATTACAGGTTTTTGTCTTAAAAAGTAAAACCAATGAACCAATTTTAAACAAAAACAGCTATGATATGATATCGATGGGCCCTACGTACAAGGGCCAAAGTGTAAAATCCAAACTTTACAGGGCGAGCTGTTAAAGACAAAACCTGCTGTAATTCAGAAGTGGCAAACACGAGACTTCTGAAACTTGGCACACTTACTAATAACACTCTGCCCTTCAAACACAATGAAAGAAAAACTTATAAAATAATTATATACCTAAAGTTTTTGTACATACGCCCATGTACGTGAATATTAGGCAGATAAAATTTTGTAAAAAAACAGGTAAAAAGATCTATGTGTTACTTTGGCTCTTATACGCGGTCTTCTTTAAAATCGTTAGTAAAAAGTATAGAGTTATAATACTCGTGTATTTAAGCTTTTATATGTATAACTTAAGAGAATTGACTATTTTTCGAGGAAATGGAATTGTAATTCATGATTTTGTGCTAGTTTGGTCTTTATACGTTGAGAAGTTTGCTGTATCATAAGGGCTTAAGTAAACAAAAAGTTCTATTTTATAGTTTTCTTTCATAAAAATCATCGTTAAAATAAATTTATTTTATGGTTAAAGTAAACAGTAGGACTACTAGAACTACTAGAAATATGTGTAGAGACTTTTACTTACCAAAACACAAATTGACTTTCGAGATCAATAGATTTTTTTTCTGATTTCAAAATCTTGAAAATTAAAATGTGAATTAAAATGTAATTACTTGTAATTATAGGTATATAATAATATGCTTAAAATAGAATAATCAATAAAATTTTACTAGTTCTGTTTTTATCAATAGTCACTTTCAGGGGCAGTAGGAATAGTATATATTATATTGCAATACTAAATCTGTTCCCTTATGTTTACGTCTATCTTATTAAAATACTTAAGTTTGTTTGAATTTTCACACGGCTCACCAAAACTCTTTTCTTGCCCCTGTTTTTCATCTCTGCTGCACTAAGGTTTACCGGAATTTTGAGCCCTTTACTTTTAGAACCTATCCATTCTTGACTGTATTGCTCGCGCAATCTCTCTTTGTCCCTTTTTTCAAATACTTTTTCTTTCTGGAATTTACCGGCGTGTAGGTTTCATCCTATGAATGTTTGCAAAGATTGAGGTAAAATTAAGATACGTAAGCCACGGAAGGTATAGCTTTTTTGCCAAAATAATACTGCCATCAGGTGAAAGAATAGGAGTATCTTTGATGTTGTTGTCAGTGTTAATAGAAATTGACACAGTAAAATTTTGACTCTATCCAACAATATCTTACTCTGTTGGCATCGGTGGTAATATTAGTTACTGTATTGTTAACAGTACAGACTACCATTAAAGTATTGTAAAACTTCATCAAACTCGTTCAACAATATCGAAAGTGGAAATTTCAAATGTCCATCACCGTCGATATCATACAGTCTAATTTATGAGGTTACTATAGAGATGAATATTCAGAGAGAGCATCTGACATTGTTAGTGTTGTTTGTCGGTGTGATTGGGTGACGGTTAATAATTTTAATAAAACGCGACTAGTTCGAGGGATCGGTACCTACTGTTAAAAATCATGAGCGGGTAATTCGAAGAACCCGAGCTGCAAAACTAATGTGATGCCCTACTTCAGTCTACTCATGATCACGGTCGCTGCAACGCGGCCGAAATAATTAAATTAAAATTATAATCTTAGGTGATTTAGTCCTGCATAGTAATGTGGTGACATTCGGTTTGTTTGATTAGGTTCTCTCGAGAAGAAAATTATTATTTTCATTTTCGAGGTGTGTGAGATTTTTATATCGCTTTGGCAAGTTTTATTTTGCAAGATTTCTAAGTTTACTCAGCGTATAAATCTTCCCTGAACGACAACAAACATTTCAAAACCAATATCAGCTAAATCGGCCCAGCCGTTCTCGAGTACTAACGTGAGAGTACGAGCGATATTGAAGAACTGGATATTTTATTTAATATGCGTAATTCGGAATTTTCTAATATTTCACTAGCCTCAAAAAGTAGCAGAGAAGCAAAAACAACATAATTTGCCCATTGAACATACTAAAAAATACCATAATATTAAAATAATAACTTCGGCCTAAGTGGTGTTTACCATAATATTACACGTATAGGGGCCTATCTACCAGATTGGCCTCTAATAGTAAACATCACAATATTTTACAGAATACATAAAAAAATAGATGTTCTGACTACATTTGACTTAAAACATAGGTTTAAAATATACCAAAATGAACCGCTGGGAATTTACCGCGTAAAAGTATCAAACGTACGTTAGGCCCTTATACGTTAAAATTACGCCCAGTTAGGCCCTTATGGTACGGCAAAAACTTGTAGAATAATGAAAAAAATGGGTTTTTTTAAATCCAGGATTAAACTACATACTTTATAGATGCCTAAAATGCAAAAAAAGCAAAATTGAAAAAAATCACTTTGGCCCTTATACATAGGGCCCATCGATATGAATCATGTTTTGAATCGACACAAATTTGCGACAGTAACATTGTCACTATTATAACAAGGATCGTTACCGGTATTACTAAAAACTAAAATAACTCCTTTAATTTGGAATTTTAGCTTGGTATTCCTAGATAGTATTTAGGTAAATCTACAAAAGTACGACATTAAATGAAAAAAATCCAATAACATACAATAACAACTGAGATACCGAAATTGAATACCGGTATAAATGTATGACAATAATACCGGTATTCGATCGCTGATTATAACATCAGTCTGTTTTCAAATCCAAATTATGCTAGAAGTGGCTGCGAGGCGTGAAATAATCATGGTTGTGTCTGTGCCATGTTTCTTATGCTCTGCCTAACCCATTTGGGAACACAGAAGTGAAAAGTATCTATAAATGTACAAATTTTAACCTTTTGACCGCCAAAGACGTCAAATCACGTCATCGCAAGTCAGTGCCCGTGACGCCACGACGTGAAATGGTGCGTCGAAGTTATTGCGAAAGAACCGAAATATAAAACGCTGCAACATTTTTTCTAGGTTTACTTTATTTATAGGTAGTGTAAGTTATTTTATACTTAATTTAAATAAAATAATACAGCACCATTCGAAAAAAAAAACAAGCATTATCTAAGAGCCGACTCACGTCTTTGGCGTTAGGAGCACAGCGTTTCACTTCGCGCCTTGGCGGTCAAAAGGTTAAGAATTCTGTTTAAAAACAAAACGTTACTAACTTTGCGACCGGATTGATACGATCGTGAGGGGTCAATTTGATTGGTTTTCAACTCTATTGTCGATAAATTTTGGCTTTTACCGATGGCCTAAAAAATTGCCGAAAAGAATCGCTAGAAGTGTGAACAGGCCCTTTAAACCTCACTTTTATATTAGCTCGGTGGATAAGGAACACAGCAACTTTTTCGGAAAACGTCTAGAAAAACAAAAAAGTTACTTAAAGCATCTAATGAACATTCCCTTTTTTACCTCAAGTTTGACTTCACTAAACATGCATTTCTAGAAAAAAAAAACAGTTTTTGCAAGTGACACACTTAATTTACGTAACTGGAAGAAGAAGTACAGCCAGTCATGAGCCAGGCACCCAATTATTGAGTCTAATCCAATTGATCACCCCTTAAAACGATCTAGAACTAATAAAACCAAGCTGTTACTGTATAAATTATTTTATTGAGTAAATTTACAATATAACCTTTTCACCATAACTAGGAAATCTACTTAGTAATTTTTACATATAAATCACAAGTTGTGACAAAAATTCCTTATTTTGAAAAATACAAATGTACAGGGTGTTATTGAAACCCAGTACTATATTTCAAAGCGTACATTTGTATCAAATGCTGAGTTAGCGTCCCCGCACACGGGCCACCGGCCACAGCCACAAAACGCTGCCACCGGCAATTTTCTGTAGTTTTCATACATCCGTACCAATATATAAATGTGAAAGTGTGTTTGTTTGTTTGTTTGTTTGTTTGTCCGTCTTTCACGGCTAAACGGAGCGATGGATTGACGTGATTTTTTAGGTAAAGATAGTTTAGGGCATGGAGAGTGACATAGGCTACTTTTTGTCTCTTCAAAACCCCACATTTCCCTAAAATGAGGGGTGGAAGTTTTCAATGTAGAAAGCTATAAATTGGTACGTGTGCTATCTCTTCTGCGATACCCCGAATTTAACGCGAGCGGAGCCGCGGGCAAAAGCTAGTTTTACCATATAAAAGGTTGACGCCGGTGGCCGCCACACGCTACAATCGTCGCAGCTCGCTCGCGGCCCGCACCGGTCACTAAACTATCTGAACTAAACGAGTGGCTGTCGCGCTTCAACTACTTTTGTAGCTGCGTCTAGTTTCTCGTGGCGGCGTTTGTGGCTGTGGCCGGTGTGTGTGCAGCGACACATAGTATGAAGATTTATTTTCTTGAAATTAACAATGAAACAGCAAGGCGTTAGTCGATATCAAAATGTATAGCGAATTACTAACGTTCTTGTTGCTGTTTTTTTTTGTTCGCATTCACCGTCACCGATATGCGTTTTAGTGACTTTGAATATTTGGCATTTGAACACAGATGTGCGTTCTCAGAACCTGAAGAATTTCTCTGAGAGATGGCAGAGTGATGTAATTTTATTTTCAATATCCCTCCGATATCTCCGCATTTCAAAACATAATTACGCGTATTAAAAATAGTACAGGGTTTTCGTATCATGCTGTAGATTTTATACATGAATACCATTTTAGCTGTGGATTGGATATGTTATTAACATCATAAATAATTTAAGCTAGGGATAGACACGCGATATTGCCAGACATTGGTAGACATGACATGTCTGGCAACACCAACATATTAATTACAGAAGTAGCCAGTAATGTCAAGTGAACTTAGCCGACCCGCTTGACATGTCATATGCCCTTTATCTATCCTTAGCTTTACATAATACTTTGTCACAATAATGCTAATTATAGAAACAAGGTACGTAAGAGAGTCCACTCCACAGTTTAGGTACGTTTAGGGACCTAGTGAAAGGTCTAAAGTAGTAGGCTGGCGCTCTCCGCATAGCGTACGTGATTCGCAACTCAATGAGCGTCATTTTTATGATTTATAAGCATGAAGCTTCGAGTCGCTTTTATAATCAGTGTAAAATAAAAAAGACACTGCTGTGTAAACTGATGTCTTAACAAAGATGAAAACAATATTTAGGTATATCGGTGAGTTGTAACTCTCTGCCGCAAAATCGGTTTTGTGTTAGCGGCGTTCAACGGAATACGAACGCTCGGGTCACTCATTAAGTTTCAATTTCGCGTGCGAACAGAGAATGTTAGAAAGAGACAGCTTTTTTTTATGCATAAACATGACTTTTGCTGAGTAGTGGACCTTTTGTACATACTATTATCTATTATGTGGTATTGCAATGATACTTTGTCACAATAACACCTGCTAATTACAGAAACAAGGTACAAAAGTCACATGCTATATATTATCATAACATTTCTTTCAAGTAAGTTTGAACAATAACATTTTTAATCATTGTTACATATTTCTGTACAAGAGGATATACTTTTCTATGCATGCATAGAGTGTTCAAATACTTATAATATAAATTTACTATTATAATGTCTGTTAATATCTGCAGGTACGATATTTCTCTACATTATTGCGTGTATGAAGAGTAGGAATAAATTAATGAAAAAAAAAATCTAATCCAAAGTAGGCATCCAATAATTTGTTGGGAAAAAATTGTTTGTGAAACTTTGTAGAACTGTGTCATGTTACTCAAGATCTTCTGCACTTATAAAAAGTTCTTGATAGAGACAGCAATGTTTCAAAACGACAGAGTCCTACCGCGAGTCACAGGCCAACTTTTCAAGGCACAATAACAAAAAGTGATATATGTACGGTAAAATTTTAAATTCGATGTACGAATTCATAAGCCGTAGCACTTTTTTTTAACACAAACCGGGTACTTTTTCCCATTTATATTAATTCTCATAAAATGATTGATTTGGGCTTAAAACTGCCTAAATGTCTTATTTTTATAATAAACGAAATTCACTTTATTTGGCCAAATTAAGACTCTAATGTTTAAAGATTATAGGCATTTTGCAATTTTTAGACCAAATAATATTGAGATCCGGGAATATGGATAGAGGTAAAATGCTTTACAGTTATAAGCCCAAACAAATTTTGGACTATCCTTCTCCCAGCTTCCAACAGTGAACTATAAACGTAAGCAAGCATAAGGTCTATTATGCATTGGCGCTAAAAAGATGCCCCCAGTGCAACGACATATTCAAAATCACATCACAGCTCACAAATGAGTGAATTTTTTTGACATTTGTAGGTTCAAAGCTGATTGAACCAAAGAATAATTTGGTCTTGGAACAAGCCACTCTTACCCACGTGTTCCATAAAGCCAAGGATACACTGGGGGACAAATATCCCGCGACATTGTGTCGGATTTCGAATGACATATCTTATTAGCGACTTATATCCGCGTATATACACGTGTCGCGCGACATGTCAAGCGAAGTCCGGCAACGTCGCGTTTCTTCGCCCGACGTTGCTGGGGACACGTGTCGCGGGATATTTGTCCCCTAGTGTCCTTAGCTTAACTCATAACAGTATAACTTTAACTACAGCAACTCCAAAAGTAACAACACAGCTATTATTGCTCACCAAAACCCTTAGCATTGTCCTCCGGCTGCCCTGTATCCAATATGGCTTCCGCACTACGTATCACTATAACCTCTGTCACATTATTGGCACAAGATGCTTCACAAACTTCACTGACATAGTTCCCACACTCCACTACACTGCTTCGTTTGACTTCCATGTATTTAGCTATATCTATATCGTTTTCTTCTAGATGTTTGACAACATCAAATCCTTCTTCATCCTTGTCTGTACAGAAGTCTTTGATCTCTGAGCATATTTTTGTGACTTCATTTACGCATTGGTCGTTATTGTTGCTAGAAAGTTTGACTAGCAACTCTTTGCTTAAAGGTGTGTTGTCTCCTAAAGTGAAAACAACTTTCTCTGTTCCGGGTTCTTCTCTTCTCTCAGTGGCTAGTCGAAGGATTTCAGAGTCAGAATTGTGGCTTCTCATTGCGCTGTGTGGTGTATCAGAAGAGTCTACTAGAGTTGTGTTGTAGATGTTCGGTTCGCTGCCCATTATAGATGTGGTGGATTGGTCCATTGTGGATAGCTATAACATAAATATAATATCATTGGACAATTTACACCAATCACCTAATCCCAAATTGGGTGATTTAATGCCTGTGCTATGGGTACTAGACAACGGATAAACTTACTTATTACTAAACCCCGCCATCGGAGGTGCAAAACGGCAGCTGTCAAATTCTAAGGGACGGGTAATCAAATCATATTTTGTGATGTCGATATCGATACTCGATACCTTTTATTTGTATACAATTTAATGTTTTTTTTGGGATCTATGATAATCATTAGCATTAAAAATATAAATCGTTATTAGTACAACAAAATATTATCTCACTTTTCTTATGTTTCAAGTTGCAGGATAGTGCATTAACACTCTTGAGATAAATCTTTTCAGTACAGGTTAATACTGGCCACTTAAGTCTTATACTGGTAATAATTTATTTTTAAGTCAATAGATAGTCCATGTCATCTTACAACATTTTTTCGATTATTTAGCTGTGTTTACGAGTACCTATTCGTCAAATAATATTTTATACAGTAGAAATTAAATGTCATTAGACCATTGATTTAATATACCCTAGATACACCATCACCTACAAAATATGAGTCTAAAAAGTGTCCGAAAGTTAGCCATCACTTAGTTATAGATGTATGCATATTGTAGACAAAATAGAAACACACAA
>BHDV01006433.1:5460-25249 GCA_005406045.1 Adoxophyes honmai | reverse complement strand
TGCGACCCTCCACCCGCCTCTCCGCTCAACGGTATTGGAATAATTCGAAATTGAAATCCTAATTCTGCCACCGGACACCCTGTACAAAGGTTGACTAGCAAGTTCCCTTTTAGGGGGTAAGACCGTCTTTGTACTTTTTGTTTTTTCTGTATTTACAGATACAATAAAGAGTTCCTTAATTACGTAAAAAAAATCACCCGTGTACAATTTGTAAGTCTGAAAACTTGATTGCAGTGCTATTTTATTATTGCAATACCCGTGTGAAAAAAATGGGACTTTATTATTCAGCCTAATGTCAAAATGACAAAAACAATTTGAACTGAGACTGACTTAAATAAGTACCCCGATAATGTGGTTTTTTGATAAATTACGACGGAAAATATTCTGCTCTACATGTATGCATATTTTTTATCTCATTGACATAGACATGAAAATTATTTTTTTATGCATATTTTCTTTAAAAATACCTGATCATCGTTGTAGCTGCCCACACTCCTGGTATGCCTGTGCCTGCTGTGGGTCATCAGAGCTTGAGGAGACTGCCCGTCCACGGAATCCTGTGACACAAAAAATGCAATAAACTTCGGGAAAGATTCCAATAGAAATCTCTCCAGGCAGATGTTATGCATGGGGACCGAAGTCCACAGAGCGGAAGTTGGAAGTTGTATTAATTCAATCCACTAACGACTCTTTCACCGCGATGTAGAACAACTTTTGACTGCTGATGACGTAGATGATGTTTGTAGAAGTCTTACCAGCCGACGATAGGTGGCGCTATAGCCACAGAACTGTAAAACCATAGACAGACGGGCGAGTGAGTACGCGAATTTGTAGCTCGACCTGTCTCGCTCGTGTGAACGTGTTA
The DNA here is from genome assembly GCA_005406045.1 of Adoxophyes honmai. Classification (NCBI taxonomy): domain Eukaryota; kingdom Metazoa; phylum Arthropoda; class Insecta; order Lepidoptera; family Tortricidae; genus Adoxophyes; species Adoxophyes honmai. The sequence goes on along the minus strand of BHDV01006433.1, from coordinate 24,384 downwards.
ATGTGTAACTCACCACCACATTATGCTTACGCGCGAAATCCAACAGATTTAGAGTAGAGATGAGAGCGAGATAGACTATACGTGTCACTGTCTAACTGGAGACGTCAGAAAATGACAGGTAGTTACAGCCTGTGCGTGTCTCTCGCGCTTGTTGATGTGCTAAGCCTACAGAGCGATACGGTGTACCATCGCGAACCGGGATTGTTGAGACACTTACCTATGTTTGTAACTTGGTCGTGTAATACTAATCCAATAGCTGACATCTAGTCGGTCGTATCGGTCATTGATTACACGTCTAAATTGCGAACAGTGGCAAGTGGCTCAACAATCCCGGTTCGTGACTGTACCTACTACCTACTACTCATCGTCTTAGCCGTAGGACGTCCACTGCTAAAGTCCGGTCGCGAAGCAAAGAGAAATTCGACCGTTGACCCGCTGCTATCTATCTCTGTCGCACGCGTGCAGTATTATTGCCCTCACGCTCGCACAGTGCGACGCACATGCTCAAGTCAAGTGCGAGCGATGGGCAATATTACTGCCCGTGTGCGACAGAGATAGATAGCAGCGGGTTATCGCTCGAATTTTGGAAAAATAATTAATTAGTTAATGTCATAAAATGTGGCTCAACTTGCCTTGAACCTGTTGAACTGCCTGTATTTGCCTCTGTCCGATGCGACGAGGCTGCGAAGCGATTGTGTGTGCGAGCACTGGTTCTCATTCAGCCACCGATAAGTCCCGAATAGCTTTGCTGTCTCGTTCCTGTAGAGTAAATTATACAACGTGTTACAAAAAAGTAAAGCAGAAAAGGGGTTAAATGGCCCATTATGAGGGGTCAATTTACAATATTTGAAAAAAAAATGTAAAAGCCATTCATTCCTCTTATTGATTTTGCAAACCTTTTTGAATGAAAAATTGAAAATCCGCCAAAGAATACACTCTGTTAAATAATCTATGATAATTCCAGTTCTATTAAGTGACAGCTAAATCAGGTTTCAAAAAAATTACCGACATCAAAAAAGGAGGTATTCAATTCGGCTGTATTTTTTTTGTATGTTACCTCAAAACTTCTAAACGGGTGGACCGATTTCGATGGTTCTTTTTCTGTTTGATAGCAAATGGCTTCCCATTGGTACATCCATACATTATCACGCCTGTATTCCCAAATGGGGTAGGCAGAGCACACGAAACGCTCCATAGATAAAACCATGACTATTCCACGTTTCGTGGCCACTTCTAGCATTTTTTTTAGGCTTCGAGTTGGCAGGTATAATAGTGACAGGTTGCTAGCCCGTCGCCTAAAAATACCTTAACCTATTTCCTTTCCCATTGGTCCCATTTTTTTTTACCTGGCGGGTGGGGCACGCAGCAGACGTGATAAATTAGCGAGGGTAGGACGCATATCGCCCACGGGTTGCGAACGCGCCCAAAGAAGCTGAGCGACGCATTTGTTGAGCAGGAACATGCCGTAGCGGAATAGTGTCGCGTCGCCGCCTCGCGCGAACAGCGGGATGCTGGAATGAGACGCGTTTTTTCAGTTAGGGTGCCTATTCGCCATATAACTTGGCATGATTTTAGAAAGAGAGAGAGAAAGAATTCGCGCGAGAATTTCGCTTCTGCCTGGAAAAAGCGCTGGGCGAACTTACCCTCTAAAATCGTACCAAGTTGTAAGTAAGTAAGTAAACACTTTATTGTACAAAAATAACACGAAATAAAAAGGCGGACTTATCCCTCAAGTGATCTCTTACAGCCTTCTTAAATTGTATACCTTCTTAAAATGCTCTCAAGCATCCGCAAAGAATGAAGGCACATTTTCAAGTCTACTCACAAGTTTATATAGGGAGGTCACGAATGGCGAAATTTGCACATTCGCAAGTATTGCGAATATTTGATAAAAGTGAAATACCACAGATAAATAGTAATTTTTAATGAAACCTAAATAAAAAATATTGTTAAAAATCAAAATCGAGCTAGCGAGACAAGAGGCAACCTGCACACATTCATATTCGCAAAACTTTCGCATCATTATGCGAATGTGAATGTCGATGCAAACGTTAAAAATGATGCGAATATTTGCATTATACGAATTCTAATATTTGCATTATGCGACTGCGAATATTGGCGACATCCCTAGTTTAGTACTCACTTGGGGTCAGGCAAGTCGGGCGTGATATCCAATATCTTGCTTGCGGAGCCTAAAAGCGTGATTTTGTAGCGTAGCGGCAAATTCAAAATGGCCGCCGCTAGCACTAACGCTTGGGCCACGTACCCCGCTGCCACAGCGTCGCTAACCGGGTTTAGGGTACGAGGGTTCTCGTCCCCACATATGGGGAGGGGTACGTCGCAGATCTTCCAAGTGTATTGGTCCTTCTGTAGAGGGAAAGACAGTTCTATTTCGAAAAATGCACGGATAACTCACGTTTTAACACATTCAAAACCAAGGGTTCTTCATAACGTTCGCGAGATACCAGGAACCCGGTAGCCGGGTTCATTTTGTACTAGCTATAGACTACTCGGTTATGATTTTAGGCTTGGTTGTGAATGTGTTTAATGGCTGCGTTCCATTGCTCTCTGGCAAACCTTTAATTTGGTGCAGCAACTCTGTGAGTGACCAACGTGTACCGTAAGTTAGGACAGGCAGTATGCACACGTCGAAGAGTCTCCTCTTCAGGCTCAGAGGAAGATCGCCCTTTAATATGTCTTTTAATGACCAATAGCTCTTCCAGGCATTTTGGACACGTCTTTCAACCTCTTTATCCTGTCTATGACTGAAAGAGACTAATTGGCCATGATAGATATACTCGTATTGCAAATACTGCAAGTCTACCTCTATTTTTAATGATAAATATAAGCGAACAAAAATAAGTTTTATTTTAAGTAATACTATTAATTCAAAAGGATTCTTCTATTAGATAGATTCGTCTCCGATAAATTCGTCTGTATCAGCGTGCCTGAATTATTTTGTTGCTGGCCATTGGTTCCCCATTCGCTAAGCCTATAGTTTAGACTTCCCATAGTGTCTCCAACCATCAACTGTTTCAACCCACCACTCACCTGTTCTATATAAAATATCTGTGACAGTTGACACAGCAGGTCTGCCCTGTGATTGGCCAATTCCTGATGCGACTGCGCCGCGAGCTCCCGTAATGCACCACTGGTCTGCCTCTGTTCCTTCATGCGATCCGTGAGGCGAGATAGATCGTGATATTTCTGCATTAATTCTAAGCCTGGAATGTTAGATCAGTTGTTACTGTTAGAGCATGAGTAGCGAGTAGTTGTCCCACTAGAGAGACAATGTCGTTTTGGTTGTTGGGAGACGATTCCGCCAAACCAGCGCGGCGATCGCTGTGCTCCTATTGGCCGGCTCAAGATCGCGCGTAACGCTAGTGGCTTTTTCCTCTATTGCGCGCTCTACACTCGCGACGCGAACACCCGCGAACGCCCGCGAAAGCCGCGACTCGCGAGAGTAGATGTTGTTCACGCCTTCGCGTTCGCGCTTCGCGGCGTTCCCCGCCTGGTGGCGGTTTTTTAGTCCGCGACAAAGGGCGCGCGGCGAACAAGACCGCGAAGCTTTGCGAGTGTGGAAGGAGAAGGACACAGTTGTGCGTGAGCCGCTTCTAAATTCATTTCGCGAGTGTAGAGCGGGCTTATGGTTATTGGCTCTGTACAGTTTCTGTGACAGTGACGGTTGACATTAATAAGTGACAAACCACTAATGGTTTGACGGGACTGAGTGGCCATTATCATCTGTCTAATGGCTTTTTCGTCTATGAGCATGATCAATCGTTTGTAAAGTCAGTCATACCTAATGTAAAAAAAAATTGTCACACATTTAACTATAAAAATTACAGAAATTTTGTCAAGTGTCGCAAAACACTGACCCCATTTAGATAGTCTCAAACCAATTAACCATATGAAATAAGATCCGAACGTCGACTTCAATTAAAAAAAAAAACTTACCGAGATCTTGATTCTCCTCGCTCAGTTTTGCGTGTTTCTCTTTCAGTTTCCTTATGTTTGCGAGCTTGCTATCTCTTTCATCCGCTAGCAGTAGCCGCTTGAACCTTAGTATTTCTATTTGCTTAGTTAGCCTCACATGTTCTGCCCTTTGGAAGGGCGAGGGTTTTGCCTAAAAGGTGCCAAACAATACACATTTAATATCAAGTTTCAGCTACAAAAGTTAAAGTTATAAATAAGTCATTAATTCCTTGGCTGTCTGAATTACTAATTTTCACCGCAAAATGACTTAGAAGCCGTCGTACAACAAAAGACTTAAACTCACCAGGACAACCTAAAACGAATGGACTAGGTGAAAGAATGGATAAAAGTGTAAAGAGAGTAAATACTGACCTTAAAAGATAGGAGATCATTCAACTTCAATGTAAGCCGCGGCCCATTCGAAACCGGCGGCTTCTCTTCCTTAACCCTACCATTTTTCACACTCAAATCACTCGAAGACGAAGACTTTTCTTTCAAGCTATCCCCATCATCAGGGGAAAACAGATTCCTCTGCGATTTGCTTTTAAACCTAATGACGTCCCCGAATTCGTCCGTCTGCATACAAGGCAGCGCCGAATTCTTGTATATTCTCTGCTTAATTTCCTCTACAGCCTCCTGTTTCTTCTTTATAGAATACTGTAGAATATGGAGCTTCTGCAACTTATCTGAATTGTAGCTCGGTCTTATTTCCGATTTGAGGAAACTCAGAGCATGGTATCGATACTTGGGGACCCCATCAGACTCGTTTCTTAAATCGTAATTCTCAGCTGTCTCGCTCAAATCTATCTTGCTAGTTGATAAGTCTTCTCTAGAAGCATTCTTAGACAAACTATCACAGATGGCATCACTAGTAAATTCTTTGACATCTAAATTCTCCGGCGAATGCTCGTATATATGATTAGGATCCAGTTTCTTCTCGTTGTTCATCTTCTTTCTTGTATTCCTATCCCTACATTGGGCTATATTGAGGCTTGCAGAGTTTTTTAACGTCGAAAAATTCTGTTGGAAACCTCTTTCCACAGGACTGTGACTTTTGGAGTATTCTTTATCAGTTTTCCTAGTAAATTTACTGGGTGATATGGATCTAGACTCTTTTACTAACCTATGATTCTGTTTAAACCTGGACTCTAACGTCACTTTGGACAAATTCGTCTTGCCAGACGAGTCGGACGATAGAGAACTGTGTTCCATCTCATTTTCTGGCGGTATTATGTCCAGTTTCAGACTTTTGTATGAACAAAAGTAACCTCCATGCATTTGGAAAACTAATGTGTTGCTTTTAAAGCAGTCTGAAGTGAAGTTAAGAGCCAAATTCGCGCCTAGGTACCGTAGGCCTGTGAAATAGACCCCCCAAGTTTGTATGACTGTGTCCTGAGGCCTGTCAGCCGAATCGTCGGAATCCTTCGGAGGATTCAATATGTGACACCAGATGCGTATGACCACGTTCGTCGATGACATTCGTTGGGTGATTTCTGTAATCAGATGATGTCATTGTTCTATTTGTCGGAAATGACGTTGGGGTTTGGATGACGCAAACGCGTCGTGTGGAATTTGTGGAAATGATACAGTAGATAAATTACTCTAATGTAGTTTTAGTACTACAATTTCAAATACAATTCCTTTGAAAAAAAAACTTCATAGATGAATTTGAGAAAAGTATTAAGTACTTCAGCTAGCATAGAATGTTGATGCGTGATTTAAGTCGCGCGCGAGATAAGACTATACCTGCCACTGTCTAAATACTAATAAAAGGAGACGTCAGTAAATGACGTATAGTTTTTATCTCACGTCGTTGAGCCTACAGAAACAGTGAGCTACTTCATCCATAATTAAAAAATAAGTTACTTTAATACAATCATCTGCATAGAATATTTTTAGAGAATTTAAATACAAAACTGCATTTAATTACTTTCTCCAGGCATAACAAGAAACAGGTGAAGCACTTGTAGAACAAGTTATCTTTTACTTTATCCATTCAAATTAATTTACTGTCCTTGATTGCCATTCAGTTCAACAATCAACCATATACTAAAGACACTACAGTTCAGATAACATTATTCATCAAAAAAATACAACTCATTAACATACTTGTTTATATCAGTTACTGTTAACCTAGTTTTGGCTAGGATGGAGTTTATCAATAGAAATGAGTCATTCTGATATCAATAACAATAAACGAGTTTGAGAGACTAAAAGATCAACGAAACTATTTTATAACCAAAACAATAACAAGAGTCTGTGATTAGTAATTATTTCTGTTCGTATTATGAACTTATAATGCAGAATACGGATAACTAACGTCCTAAATCGAGTTTAGCTCGACATGTTTTGGGCTAGTCCGTTTTTCGATACTGAAATATTTTTCTGGAACCCAAACGTGGTTGGCGTACAGTGGGTCTATTTAATTTAATCGAATGTTTAACCCGTGTGGTGTCGGGTTTAGAATGACACCTCTCCATTTCTTCCGTGGATGTCGTAAGACGCGACTAAGGACATAGGTTAAGGTATAGTTCAGGCGACAGGCTAGCAACCTGTCACTATTGTACCTGCCACCTCAAAACCTAAATAATATTATGCTGGAAGTGGCCACGAAGCGTGAAATAGTCATCGTTTTGTCTATGTAGCGTTTTGTGCTCTGCCTATCCCGTTTGGGAATACAGGCGTGAGTGTATGTTATGTTATGTTTGACAAATGAAAATAAAAAATGGAGTGTTGCTACAGACACCGGCAAGTCAGATATGTAGTCTGTAGTCTAAACCAAATAGACACAGGTAACAAGCTAACAAGTAAACATACCTGAATCTATCTCCTTCCACTTGGGGTGGGGAGAGCATATCCTCTCGCTGGTGTAGAACGGCGCAGACATAGTGGTGTGGTGCAGAGTGAGATAGAAACTGCACTGGTACATGCACCCTTCAGGGGGACGTATGTTGTAACCGACAATCTGAAATAAACAAGAATCTAGTATTGATGACAGTTCAATTGCAATTACATATTGGATATTGGCCATTTTTCTAATATGTTTTCAAAGGGAACAACAATGCATTTTTAATGTCGTTTTTAGCGTTATAAGGGAGTATTCAGAACACTTCAAACAAGAGTTTATGATTTCAACACGAAGTTGATGAAAATAAAAAAACTGTAGGAAAGATTCCAATAGAGAGTTCTCTCTCCAGGTAGATGTTATGTCTGGAGACCGAAGTCCACAGAGAAAGTTGGAAGTTGTATTTATGCAACCTATCATCGAAAGCGCGAAGTAGACCACTTTGACAATTGATGATCTTTGTGGAAGAAGTTATACTACTGGACGATAGGTGGGGCTAGGGTCTCTACGAAACTACCTTTATAACATTTTGAAATCCACAACATTAATCAATTTGATGAATGGAATATACTTTAATATAACTTGTAAAATGTTATTTTAACTTGCAGATAAAGCACACAAAACATTATTCTCTAAACCAACTTTAACTAAGCTGATTGTAGATTTAAAAGAAACTATAATAGCTACACACTCTTAGCCTGTTGTCTGACATACCATAACTTTTTTCGCTAGCCACCTCTTAAAACCTCTACAAGAGGAAAAGAGAGGTGTTAATCTAAACACCACAAAGTCTTTTATGTTATAGAAACAAAGACTACTGTGTAGTACAGGATTAACAAGAACTGTCATATCAATTACCATTAATATTATCTTTATTACAAAGAATGATTGTTCTTTAACAGTGTGCATACTCCGTATATTGTACCCTAAATGAGATAAGAAATACGGCATTTGTTACGCGTACAAATGTTACGATAGTCCTCTACAACCGATGAATACGTGCGAGGGGCGGGGGAGCGGGTGTTGTCTTGTCAAGACGTTCATTCGCCCGATCCATCAATCCCGTGCAGGTACCAGCTCGATGACACGCGTGCTTGTACGCGTGTCAAAAATCGCAGTGTGGACCTCTCCCGCACACCATGACAGTATAACATCCTTTGAAAAAAACCCACTTTGGACAGATCGGCCCATACCCAGTGTCATTTGCCCATAACAAAAACAAAACATCGTCCACATTTATCACAACCACATTGTGACAGTATGTACAATGTTTGGGTGTACGGACTTTTTGTTTCGGAGAATTGAATGGATAACTGATCGTAACATTTGTACGCGTAACAAATTCCGTCCACACTATCGGTACGAACTCCCGGCTCTGTCACGGTCACGGTGTTCGGTCTGGCGAAATGTCACTAATTTGGACCCACCTTAAAAGTTGGGATGTTGATATTTTGGTTTTTCTGGTTTAGTTTGGACTGTGCGGTTTTGAAGTACAACAAGCAAATACTGGTATGCACAATAAATGGTAAGAAACAGTGCATAAATCATAACATTTTTTTTTTCATTCGTAAACTGTAACTCAGTAATGCATCCATAATAGCTATCTCACGCTTAACCACCCCTCATAGCATACTTTTAGATTTAAAGTAGCATATAAGAATGTGTAATAGTGACACATTGCTAGCTTATCACGGGAAAAATGTCTTAACATATTTCCTAAGTCACCTCTTACAATATCTACAGAAGAAATTAAGCAATGTTACTCTAAAGACAATGCCACGCAGATGACACACAAGTACACTTGACTGTCTTTTCAATATCTTATCAAAGGAGTAATCTAATCAACTTGATATTACTTAAGAATTGCATGCAAAAGACAGTTGGGTAATACATACATCAGATAAAAAATAATTTTACTAGTAACTCAGTTAGTAATAAAGTTAAGTTTATTTAATGCCATCAACAAACAAAATCAACATTAATAAACTTAAATAGTTGCTTTAGTTGACATTATAATGCAAGATGAATAGATTTTTACAATATTGTTGTGTAGCTTTGTTTTCATTCGGCTTTAACGTTTCAAATGACACATGTTAAGGAAGTAGGTTAAGTTAAGGTGTACTTTATTAGGTGATAGAGTGATAGACTATCAAGCTGTCACTATTATATGTACATCTTTTATACATATGGACATACACACATACATATTCTCACGCCTGTATTCCCAAGAAGGGTATGCAGAACACATGAATAAAAAATAAAAAAATTACATCTTTTATGTAATTTTTAATTTAAACTTCTGCATAAGTGACTACATAAAAAGAACTATTCATGGTTTAGTCAATGTAGTGTTTTGTGTGCTCTGCTGACCTCATTTGGGAATACAGGCGTGATGTTTAAACTAATTTCTGGACCATCATTACATGTTGTCACATTAACCCTTAATTTGGCAGCATTAAGAACAAAACTTGCGTTCAAGCCTCATTGCCCCGTTGACATCCTACAAAAAATAATTGTAAAAAAAATAGAAAAAGATAGTCTCGTGGTATGTATGGCACACCGAACACTGCCAAATTAAGGGTTAAACACTGTGAAGATTTGTTTTTTTCAAGTAATGCAATGTCATTATGGTGATTACTGTAGATAAGTTCTATTTCGGGTCTGGATTTAACTAGTTTCATAGTAAATCTAGTCGACCCTGTCTGTTTGATTTTTTCTCATTGGACTGATTATATTTGAACTGTAATGTGTTTATGTTTATTTAATTATTATATCTGCTCACATAATGAGGACTATTTTAGATATACATTGCTATTGCAGGTAAATATATCAATTTAACTGCAAAATAATTTAAATGACGAAAGATACACAGGTTGCGGGTCTTATAATATACTTGTTTGCACCCTGTACTCATGTAATTATTAGAATAAATGCCAAACTAAAGGACAAAGTTTATTACTAGTAGAATTGATACCTGGGTAAGTTTATTATCTTGTTTAGCAATTGCTAAATAATTTCCAGCGTATAGTTAAGGCACAAACCGACACAAAAGATTAGAAGTACATCCGACACAATGCGCAGGTTTTATGAAGTGAGTAGGCGTGTGTTGGTAAATCAAAGCATTCTGTTTACTTGCCAAACATTTTATAGTTTAGAAGGCGTTTCAGTACCTGTATAAGACTCCGAAGGCGTAATTGCTGAGTGGCCAGAGGCGTATATTCTCTGCATCTCGGCCTCCCAAACATTATTAGATAATTTTACAACTCAACAACAAAGAATAATGTTTCACAAGTATTTTCACGTTCCCGAAACATAATGTGCAGGCTCTTCGTTTGATACACTTAAATAGCACGCGGGCTACGCCATTCCAGAGCGACTGTATTTAGGATTATAATATAACGAAAATAAATAAAAATACACAATTCAGCTGACATGAATCACATCACACGGAATTGTCAAGACAAATTGTCACATAATTTTCTTTTTTTTAATTCGTGTTTTTTGTCTATGGTTCATCGTAGTTTGGTAAGTTTGAGTAGACGCTTTGAAAACTATTATGAATTCGTTCCATTTTTAAATTTATAAGAGGAATAAACATTAATTGTTTATTTCCATTTATATTTTTGTTACATTTTATCTTTACCAAAAAAAATATTACATACTTATTACCCATTATGTTCAAAATAATTATATGTATCCGAAACATTTACTTTGAAAGGGTCAAAACGAGGAAATCGGAAGACTATGCTAAAAATCAACTAAAAATACTAAATTTGTTCCTAGGATCAAGTATTTCAGGTGTGCTTAGTGTAGTGAAAACGATCATGGATGCGATGCGATAACGATTTCGTTTGCGAATCAACGCGAAATTGTATGGAAATTGAGACAGCGTCTCCGAGCGGAACTTTTGCTCAACTGCTGTGGTCGACAGGTATCCAATGTCTCCAAACATTATTCGCATTAATTCGTTAACGAAATCGATCCATGACAGTTTCAATTACATACCTACAGAAGACTCTGTTGAATTCATGTTAGGTAGGTAAATAGAGAAAAAATTGTATTGTATTGTATTGTATGACTCTTTATTGTACACAAAAACACTTACAAAAAAAAACAATTAAAACGATAACAGCCTTATGCACAAAGGCGAACTTATCCCCGAGGGGATCTCTTCCAGTTAACCTTCGGGTGATTGAAAGGAACATTAAGTAGCTAATGATATCGAGTGCATTGACCATGGTCATTCATTAAAAGTTATTGTATTTAGGTAGTGAACCGTAAAAAAACAACGAAGTAATTACAAAAGTCATAGATTTTTAAAAGAAACAAAATAATTCATCATAAGCTGCTTATCAAGCAGCCAGCCACATGTATGTTTTAATTAAAATTTATAATTGAAAACAACATAATGATGATTAATATTTCATCTTAAGTTATTTAGTCAAGACAACAGATGTAAAGTTAGTCATGAACTGCCTTGCAACGGTTGCGATTTTTTGCGTTTTTCTTAATTTTGCATTTGGAAGCAATGAGGTGAGATTTAATTTGAGAAATTAGTAGGTTTCAGTTTGATTATGCTCATTTTTGCTGCATTAGGAAAATTAAATAGTTTATGCTTAGGTACGATACAGAACCTGCTAGCAAAATTACTTAGCTATTTTAGGTACCTAACTTACCGACCTATGATTTTAACAGTGTTTGATTAATGATAATGATAATTCATCTGGCTGAAACACAACGCCAAAGTGCGCTGGCACGATGTGATATGGCAATTGGCATCATTAAATTTATCAGATGCCACACCTTTTTGATTCTGATTTCCTACGATAGGTATCTATATACCTACTTAACTATGATATTATTAATAAAGGCCACAATTTTGCAATAACACATCATTATTGTTTATAATATTATATCCTCACAGAATATTGATAAATTGTCAAGTTAATTGACAGTTAATGTGTTGTGGCTACCTTAGCGCCATCTGTCTACTAGTAAGAAAACTTGGCGACTCTCAGCGCCACCTAGTGAACTACGAGAAAATTGAAAAAAATGGCTTGTGTTAAAATGTTGTAGCAATGCATCTTACTCGCATGATATTGCAACGACGAAGTCGTGTTCCACACATACATACTTGCATACCGTCACGCCTTTTTTCATAGGGGTCAGCGGATACTACATTGTTACATATGCTACGATCCTGATATACTTACCTCCATATTTTGCTTCATCCACATTCATTAACCTCTACATTCACGCTCGGCGGTTTCAGATATTCTTGCTTGACGTCATAACCTAACCTATTTCTAAAACGTCCCCGCTAAAATGGCCACGGAACGTACGTTCTCTCCCAACCCATCCATCCACACTTCCCGTATAGATTTATTAAAATTTTGTCATACATTTCTACTCTTACATCAAACGTAGCGAAGCGGCTCTTCGTGGCCCACTTCTCGCCCCGTGGTGAACGGGACGTGACGGGTTGCGAACCTCGTCGCCGCCATCTTGATCATCAAAATCCTTATCCTTCCTTTGTTTGTTTGTTTGTTTGTTTGTTTGTTCCGCTTTCACGCCGTAACTACTGAACCGATTGCTTTGAAATTTTGCAGACGTAAAGATAGTAGTCCGGATTAAATAATAGGCTACTTTTTTATCCCGGAAAAATTGATGTTCCCGAGGGAAAACAAAAATATAGTTTGCTTGATAGATCGATATCGATCGATTATAGATCGATATCGATCGATGACCGATCGATAGATGATAGATCGATGGCGCTGTGTGTCGTTTGAAACGAGAAGTTTTCTTATAGTTGTGCTTTATACCGCAATTTAATCGAGTTCCACGCGGGCGAAGCCGCGGGCGGAAAGCTAGTTTGATATAAATTAAATAGTACCCGTGAGTAGCTGGGGATGGATCTCCATCCTGGCAGAGCCCCGCTTACCAGGGTAAGGCAAGCCACTATCAGGGGTTGGCAGGTCCCCAAGGCGAATTGGCATGCTAACGATTAGACACAACTCTAGTAACGTATATCTTGTAATACATACATACATATTCTCACGCCTGTATACCCAAAAGGGGTAGGAAGAGCCCATAAATTCAAAAATCCAGTGCCACGTTTAGCAATTTCAGGGTAAACAGATGGTTAAACGTGATAATTGCAATGACAGGTTGCTAGCCCATCGCCCACAATACGCTAACCCTTTCCCAGAGTCGACTTTTACGACACGCACGGGTAGAAAGGGGGAGGTGTTATTAACCCGGCACCATACGGGCAATCATGGTAGATAATATTGAAACTTTACTAGAGGCGGAATTTACTAATTTTGTGTGTTATTCTGGATCTTTCCGGTCTGAGCAGAAAATGAACTAAAAAATGAGCATAAAATGAATGGAAAACGAGCAATTCCTCAAGGTGAATTCTCCTAAACATATCTTAGTGAATTCTTCCCACAGGATAGATGCATAATAACATTTATAAATATTTTTTTACTTTTTCAGGACTATACTAATGACAGTCCAGTCCTCAATAAGAAACAATACCAATACGAAATAAACACTGGCAGCAAGACAGATCTACTGGAAAACAAGCATTACTACTTTCAGAATTATTACTCAAATCTTGGTCGGCGATTTGTACCAGTTTATCCTTATACTGAGGTAAGTATAACAAGAAAGCCAGCGACATTTTTAATATTTTTTTATTCTTATATCAAAATACTTATTTAATTTTGGCTGTGTGGGGAAGTCCCCAATACATCTGCATAGAAAGTTGGAAGCTGTATGTTACGCAACCGATCTCCGAAACTTCGCTAGCGCGTTGCAGAACAGATTTTGACAGCTGGTGACGTCGAGACGTTTGTCGAAGAAATTATACTACTCGACGATAGGTGGCACTAGGGTCGGTAGTTGCTTTGTCACATGAAAAATACATGCATAATAACAGCTACTTAACGCTTTTCAGAAATTAAAAGAACATAATGACGACGATTCGGATGTACTGGCTAGTCTAAAGGAGTTGGTTAAGGTAGTCACTTTTGTAATACTGAACTTTAAAAGAGGGCGCCACTTTCTTCGATACAGTAATTGGGTAGAAGACCACTAAAAAAAACTATTTAGTCCGTCAGATAGATTATCAAAAAACATTGTACACATTTTTTTTATTTGACAGGCAAGAAATGACGATGTGATGATGAGGTGTTTTGAAAAAGTTTCTAAATTCCAATCACCCGGCTTGGCACAACAGAGCGCGAGTAGAGATGCGCGTGAGATAGAGTATACCTGTCACTGTCTAACTAGACACATCAGAAAGTGACAGGTACATAGTCTATCACACGCGCGAAACGACTCGCGCGTGTTGCTGTGCTAACACTACGATCATTACAAAATATTATTATAATCTTTGATTCTTGTTCCTAAGCTGACAATAATTTCCCTATTAGCTACACGTAGCAGTTTGTTAACAGATAATTACAGAAATAACATTTCCAAATTAGAAAGATACTATGTAAGAGTTACCTATTAAAAATGTATTTTACAGGCAGCTCAATCAAAAAAAGTTTCCAAAGAAGAAGCGAAGTTAATACCAGTTAAGGTAAGCTACGAAATACCGTCCATATCAAGTTTTAGTACAATTATTAAACTAAATAAACTATGCCTAGTTTGGAATTTTGTCTCATATAGCTACAACTGGCTGTTTCAATAATAATTATGCAGTAGGTATTTACATTAAAAAAAAAACTTTTTTTTCTTTAGGCTCCCGCAGAATTAGTACTGGCCATCGCAAAGAAGTCAGCCAAGCTAAAGGAACCGAGCCCCAGCAGTCCGACTGAGGAAGTTATCAGAAATTACGTGCTTCGTAACGGGGTGAGATGATTTGCACAGATTCTATCATCTTTATACACAATTTTTCTCGGAATATATCTAATGACGCTGTGTTGGTTTGCAGCCATTCTTGGCTCTACGGCCTCTAACAAAAAAAAAATCAAAAATCTCTAAGTAGCTTTTGTTTCTTCAAAATATAGGCTCCACCAGATGGCGTTGCAAAGCAGTCTCATTTTGACACTTGCGCGGTAAAATTAGCACAACATTTAACGGCAATTCCTCAGAATTCCAAACTCGGAAATAAACCCCATGTTAACCTCATCTGACAGATAAAATCGTACAAGTGTGTAAAAACGTGTTGCTGTATTACAGCGCCATCTAGTGATAAATGAGTTTAGAGAAACTCGACTTTGTACGGAAAATCGTATATTTTGTAGGATTATTGGAACGCCGTGTGGAAAGAAGATGTGGACCCATCAAAGCCGCTGAGAACAGGAATTGCGAATAAACCTGCATTGGTAAACATATTAACAGCTATTCCCAACATCAAAATCCACAGACAAAATAGTAAAAATATATATATATAAAGTGTTGCCACTCTTAAGCAACTTATCAAAAGGTGGCGTTTGAGTAGAACGCGGCGCCCTTATTGAATTTTTACTCTTTTTGAATGGATTGAGTCGAACCTTTGTTTGGTCGCCCTACTGAACAAAGAAGTGGGAGGGGCCACTTTATAAAAAAAATACCATTTACTTTTTTCCAATTTGAATAAAATCTGGAAAAAATAAAAATAAAATAATTTTATGGTTTGTATAATGTTTGTATACTTACTCAAATATTGGCAATGGCAACTCTAGCTTCGTGGGCCAATCATAATTTACTTTTAAAACTTTCTTTTCAGAACTCCGTAAAAGCCAAAGTAATGCCTGGTTCGAAGTTATACGACCTTGTGCTGTCGCTGCAGAAAATGTCACCCAGATTGCTTTACATTATCAATGAGAACAATAAAAACAAATAAAGAAGATCACGATCAGTATTAAATTACATATTTTATTAAATAAAAATAAAAACCCAAGTAAGGAACTAAGAATCTATGTTTAACACTGTAGCACGCGTACGTCGACTGACGCGCGAGTAGACTGTAATTTTCTTTTTCTGACGTCCACAGAGAGAAAGTTGGAACCGATCTTCGAAACTTTGTTGGCGTAATGTAGGATTGTTTAGTTCGGCTATTCGACAATAGGAGGCGCTAGGGCGCTACCTCTCCATTTAGACTTTTTAGACAGTGGCAGGTAGGTATAGTTACTCTTCGTGCTAAGATGACTGATTGATGCCAGTAATTGGCGCGAAACATCGCAGGGTAGGGGAAAATAGCGAAATAATTTTTCGTGGCAACATTTATTTTGGATCTATCAATAATCAAACACATAATTGATAACTAGATCGTTAGGCGGGACACTCCAGACATCTCTAGTCTTCTTTATCCTTGACAAGTGCTCCTTGTAGCAAGCCAAAACCTTCTCTTTCAAAGCTGGTTCATGTTCCAAGATAGTTACCATCTTTCTGAGAGAATCCTTCACTTTCCTCTGTTCTAGAATCCTCTTCATTTCCTCGTGGAAGTATATTGTTGACAACATATGCGTTTCTAGGAACTCCATCAATTCGGCTAACCTCTTCTGGTGTAGTGCGTGAACCTTCTCAGTCTTAGCTTGGAGAGAATGCGACACGTGGTTCTGTTTGTTAATAGCAATGTGGCCAGTTCTTAAAATAAGTTCATCTTCATCATCGTCTCTTCTACCATCGTCAGATGCGCTGTTAGATTCAATGGCTTCCTCGCTCGATTCATTTGTTTCTGAATTTGCTTCCTGGCTGGAGTTAAGGGATGGAAGCATGCTTTGGAGTATATGTGGGTCCATCATGTATACTTTTGCGTTCACGGCTCCAAGGATGGCGAACTGAAATAGAAGAGAAGCTGTGTAGAGATTGATTAATCAGTTAATAAAACATTAAAATATCGCCCAAGATGTACAGGATGGCCGGAAATTGGGCGTCAATATTTTATCCCGTGGTCGAGTATACACGTCTGAAAACCCCCGTGAAGATATTTTCCCGAAATTTTCATTAATTGCAAAAAAAAATATGTAAATCTGAATATATGGCTCAGTCTTTGTACTCCGACTTTTAAGCAGTCAACCGCGCCGCGTAGCATCATAATGTCGAGCGATCGAAGCGAAGCGAACAAGACAGGGCGCAATGACCTAAAAAGCGATGAAACATTTGTCACCCACAAGGTTATTAGAGAATATTTTCAGGAGTTTTCAGACGCGTATACCCAACCACTATAGGTACACGAATTATTTCCCTCGACAGGCAAATTTTGGTCTTCGTTCGGTGAGCTACTAGTTGAAATATTTGCAGTCGATTTCCGGCAAACCCTGTATATTTGTGTTGAGGTTGTGTGTGGACCATTTTAGTAATGATCTTTAGAATAATGAAATGTCAGAAAGTGAGTAAGGTAACGGCACCAGTGATGGACACTTCATTCATAATTTAAAGACCACAGAGTTGTGAATTGATTGTTGTAAAACAAATTACTTTTCCTAAAACACCTCACGTAATTTATGGACGCCCCCTTAGTGGGTAGTAAATAAGAGTCATTGTCCATTACTGGTTCTTTGTCCATTACCGGTGACTTTACCTTACTGTGGTTTTGTTTCTCATTAATTAAATATTAAGAAGACACATTAACACATTCAGAACCAAGGACCCGGCTCCCGGGTTCATCAAAACATTCGCGAGATACCGAGAACCCGGTGGCCGGGTTCATTTTGTACTAGCTATAGATTACTCGGTTCCGCGCAGATGTTTTGATTTTAGGCTTCGTCGTGAATGTGTTAAAGCAAGGTAATAACTCAGTTTTATAACTGTTTATAATGTACCCCAGTGAATTATAGCGGGGGCGGGGGGGAAGGGGGTCTGTTAAACCTAGCATAGAAAAAAAACACTAACAAATACAAAACTTATCCATTGTCGTGCCACCATAACGCAGATTTCTCCGGGAAAGTAAAAGTAAACAAACATTTTAATAAACTAAATCGGATCCGCTAGTTCGGTGGTCATGCATGCATTTCAAAGCATAAGATTATGAAACATACGAAGGAGGAATGCAATAAAACTATTTTATAGCTGCGAATGAATTACTATTGCAGTTCCATGGGATTGTGGGATTTATGCTGTTTTCTCTTTGTTATATTCAACCTGGTGCAGGTATGTGTACATACATACATCACGCCTGTATTCCCCAAATGGGGTAGGCAGAGCAGAACCTACATAGATAAAACCATGACTATTTCACTTTTCGTGGCCAATTCCTTCTTAGGTTTTAGTCCATATATGTATACATATTCTCACGCCTGTAATCCCATGAAGGGTAGGCAGAGCACATGAATTCAAAAATCCAGTGCCACGTTTAGCAATGTCAGGGTAACCAGATGGTTAAACGCAATATTGCAGTGACTGGTCGCTAGCCCATCGCCCACAATACACTAACCCTTTCCCAGAGTCGACTCTTACGACACCCACGGGAAGAAAGGGGGAGGTGCTATTCTAACCCGGCACCACACGGGGGCACATAATTATAATGTATGTTTAATGTATAAAGGCCACAACATGAGATCTACTCAGCAGTTTTTTTAAACGTCATAGACAACAATTTACTTCTAGCGCGAGTCCGACTCGCACTTGGCTAGTTTTTAATCTAATATACATAATTGAGTCATAATAAAACTCGTAGAACAATTGTTGTTTATGTTGTTACTAATCTAGTCTTGCGGGATTCAATAACAGTGTTCCACAAAATGTCTAATTCTTCACATCCTTTTTTAGGTTGCCCCTATGAAATATGAGGTACAGCCACAGTTCCGGTTTGTGAACTACCCTCCTATTAGGTTTGAGTTGCCTTGGAAGCCTCCGGTACACATCGGACGGAACAAGCAGCTTGTCAGAGTGAAGCGGATTTAATTGATGAATAATGTCATCGGAAAATAACAAAATCCGTAATAAATTTCCTTGGAAATTTATAAACTTTTGTAAGATTCCAAAAGAGAAACTTAATCTAATCTAACCTAACCTAACCAAACCTAATCTAAACTAACATGATTTAATCTAACCTAATCTGATAATTCTACGAAAATGTAGGCGGGTCGATCAACTATTCTTTGTCAAATGGTGTCCCGCAGAAAGAAAAAATCATAACGATTAAATTATCCCAAACCAGTTAATTA